>PVKU01005964.1:0-112849 GCA_004027475.1 Anoura caudifer
AATTTTATTTTAATTGTTGTTCTTGTACAGTTTTCTGTCTTCTACTCCCATCCCAGCCCACCGCCCCAGCCCTCCCCACCTCCCTCCCATTTCCACCCCCCTAGTTTTTATCCATGTGTCCTTTATACTTGTTCCTGTAAACCCTTCCCCTTTTCCCCTGATCAAAATTTTAAAAGAATATATAGAGATCCTCAGATTGAGCCTGGACTGATTTCGTACATCATGGGAAAATACTGAGTCCTGTAGAAATGCAATTATGTGCAAGAACATGCCTGCTTGTGTAGTAGTGTATAGATTCAGAATTTGTCCTTTTTCTGTGATCCTTTGTAAAATCACTTGAGAGAAACCTAAAATGCTGCCAGTGCTGATACCTATTAATTTCACATTTGCTTTAAATTAGCATGTGAGATAAAGCAAGCAAAAAAAAAAAAAAAAAAAAAAAAAAACAAGATGTTTGACCTTGTTGGGTACAGAGAGTAAAGCTAAAGCTTTTTATCTCCAACAAGGCAGTCTTTCTGTGACTTCAGCATCCCCTGAAATGAACTTGGGCTGCATCTTACGGTTCTGCATTTTTGGAGATGCTCTTGATAAAGCAATCTGTCATGACAAGTGAATAATTAAAGGTTAAATTGTGGTTCCCTCTTCTTCTATAAATGTGAGCACCCTCCTGGGGCCTTAAGGAATGACAGAGGTTGCTCCTGAGCAGGGAGGCGAAGTGGCTTCAGTAGCTGAAGCCCTAGAGAGGCCAACAGACTGAAGAAGCTTGCCAGCAGAGAGACCTCTCAAAAGTAGGCCTGGACAAGAAGAGAAGGCAGTGAAGGGAAAAGAGAACATGGCGGGGAGAGAAGGTGCTTTCCAATTTCAGGCAAAGCATACATTTAGGAAGAGTTAGAACCATAAGCCAGAGTGAATTGATGAATACTAAAGATGCAAAAAAAAAAAAAAAAAACCACCAGATCTTCAGAAGTCTTTAGTCACAGAGCAATGGCAGAGAATCAGAGAGCAAACCTGGAAATTTCCAGGATGTCCTAAACTCAGATGGAAGCCTAGCCAGTCTGGTTGAACTGGGCAGGAGTAGGGAATTTGAAACTTAAGAATTGCTAAGATTTTGTAATTTTACTTCAAGCAAAAATGCCTGAATCATCAGATATTCCGTTTATGGGAGGAGCTTGCTTTCAGTATCTACACCTAGCCAAGTCGAAGCCCCGCTTCTCCTTTGCTTTATTTCGCACATTTACATGGTTTCTCTAACAAACTTTGAAGTTCATAGGTACCAGATGTCAATGATAATACTTTAGGTTTTATAATGATAAAACTTATAATGATAATACTTTAGGTTTTATAATTATCACATCATCACATCAAAAATACAAATTCCAAAGTCCTCATTGCCACACATAATCACGCTTACCTGGGGATTAGCAGACAGCACTTTAAAACTTCAGAGGCTGATGGAATGAGGGGTGACATCAAAAATTAACCAGACTGAGTCAAGGTTGATCTCGTACATTCTGGGAAAATACTGAGTCCTGTAGAAATTCAATTATTATGCAAAACATCCCTACATTGCTACATTCTTTTCTTTTTTTTCTTGGTACACTGCTACATCAGGACTGATACCAAACCCAAAATGCTCCAAGGTACATCACTCATAAGCCAATAGTAAAATATATTCACCTCCTAAAAAAGTTGCTAATCCACAATGATTTGACTCGTTGTTGTATAGTCTGCAGACTTAAAGTAGATACTCTTCTTCCACACCAACTTTACTAAAAGAACACAATAGTGATCTTAGACAAGTATTTTATGGCTGAAATATTTCTTTTAGGGGCTCACTCTGGTATCTTGTAATCTTTCAGCTTTCTCTTGCTTCCAACTTCCCAGATACAAATATGTAAATGGACCAGAAAAAGGCTAGATAGCTTTCTGGCTTTATAACTTCACACTGAAGATCAATGATAAATGCATGCTAGTATTTTCTCCTTAGATCCGTAACCATTGAGATGCCAAATCTTTTCCAATCTTCATACATATAAGCACAGTAAAAGTCATCTAGGTGGATATTGCTTATGTACATTCATTCAGGAACATTTTATAGAACAGTTAGTAAGTACAAGGCACTGTGTTAGGAACTAGCGGGATTAAGGTCAATAAAACAACTATAGCTTTTTTCCTCACTGAGCTTATGGTCTAGTATCCTCACTAATTCAGGATCTAAAATAGTTAATTACGTAAGTTGCGTAGTTTAGCATCTATTGGACGTACTCCAAGAAATTCATATGGGGAGCATTTTTAGGTCAGTCCTTCTAGGCTTTATTTGGCAAGTTAAACTTAATACCTTCAATATAGGCAATTAGAAATCAAAAGGCGATAAAGGACATTTAGACACAAAGTCATCTATTAGATTAAATTACTAATCTTTTCAACTCATTGCTTTTATTTATTTTTCAAATGGTTTTTGCTTTTTGAATTACAGTCGACATACAATATTATGTTGGTTTCAGGTGTACAACATAGCAATTAGACATTTACATAGCTTATGAAGTGATCACTTCAGTAAGTCTAGTACCCGTCTTATGCCCTACATAGTCATTACAATGTTATTGAGTATATTTCCTATGCCACGTTGCTTTTAAAGTAAATGACCCTGGAGAGTTAGTGGATATTTGCATGGCCTAGTGTTCAAATAGAGTTTAAAATCAAAATATTAATATTCTACTCATTCCCCTATACCCTCTTCCACCTCCCCCCACCCCCTCCCGTTGGCAAGCACCACATTGTTGTGATCTTTTGTTTGTTAGTTTATTTTGTTCACTAGATTCCACATATGAGTGAAATCATACGGTACTTGTCTTTCTCTGACTGGCTTATTTCCCTTAGTATAATAATGCTCTCATACAGTGTATAGGTGATGTGGAATCATCTATAAGGAATTTTGCACCTGGAACATGTGTAATTTTGTTAAAAGAAATTGTAATGCCCCAAGAAATTCAATAAAAAGGAAAAATATTGATATTCTAAGCAGATCATACTTTCCTTCCTAGGGAATGTATCCTTGATTTTGATCTTTTTCCTTTACGAGGCATTAAGAGATAGCTGTTTCATCTTTTTCCAGAGCACAGGGCCATCCATACTGTACTTTCAAATACATACCATTATGTCATCAGAAATGAACACTGGGCACTAGGAAGTGGACAATTTCAGGAATCTTACGTCTACATTTGGGTTTTGCCAGTAGTACATTGTAAGACATGAAGTGGGTGTAGGTAGTTAATTTGGGAGATAATTATAAGATATTCCTGAAAGAAAATAGGGAACATGAGACACAGAAGGAGAAAAATCTACAAAAAGGGGCTTTAACGGGCAGGTTATGGTGGTGTGTAATTGAGGTTCAATGCTATTGCACACCCTCTGAGGAACCCTGAGGAACGGCTTCTGAATTATTCCATCAAGGCACAAAGTTAGATAAAATATTCACCCACTCATTGGTTGAGGGTAGTGCCTGGGAGCGGTGAAGCCTCAGGCACTTCTAGGCTTCCCAACAAGCAGGCTGAGCAAGCTCTCATCCACAACTTTTCCAAGGAGGAAAGGGGGAGAAAGATTCCATGGAACAGTTTGCCCTTATGACCATAGCCCACTGACAGAAAAATTAAGGGATGGCAAATTCAGGGAGGCATTCATGCCTCATTCCTTTGTTGACGGCAATAATACCTTTATTTATCCCATTTGCCCTTATGACACCCTTGGAAGGTCAGAGCAGTTATTATCTCTTTTATTGTACAACTGAAGAAACTTCGTTTTGTTGAAAGCATGCATTACTGATCTGGAATGTGCCAAGTACTGGACTGGATACTCTTCCTCGGGATATTTCATTTAATCCTACTCATAAGCCTGGGGTGTGTTATTGTCCTCATTTTACTGATGAAAGCCCTAATCTGGGACTGGAGAAGTTCGCATGTGGGAAGTAAGGTTTGGAGTAACACCTAGCTCCTGGCACTTCAACTCCAGCGCTTACTCCCCTAAAACACTTGACTTCCCAGCTCCCAGGTTGTCTCCAGATTCTCCCCAACATTCCTGGATAGACATCTGCTCTCACATACTACAGCTTCCATCGGTCCTTGCATGGCGCAAAATCAACTGAGTAAATTCCGCACAATTACAACACGGTGAAGATATTTTTATCTGTGCTAGCTTAATCTCCATTCATGTAAGAGTTGATTTCAGTACGATCTTAATGGGACAATACCCGCCTGTAGATTTATGTCTCCACGTGATTCCTCTCCTTTTTCTGCCTTCTACCAAACTTCACTTGGTGACTTATGCCTGAAAATTCTACTTATTGGCATAGGTTATATGACAATGTGTGGGTTCACCCTTATTTACCTCTACTGCTTCACCTCAATAATTCCCTCTCATTTCCTCAGGGGTAGTCGCACTAACCTTGCATTCCTCTCTCAGACTTGCCATGTTCTCTCTCATCGGTGTAACTTTATACATGCTGTTTCCTCCACTGACAATATTTTTACTTTTAATCATTACCAAGTAAACTCCTACTTCTGCTTCAGATCTCAACTAGAGTTCAAGGTTCCTTGGGGAGCCTACTGTAATTAATCCAAGTAAATCTTCCTGATAGAGACTCTAATAACATCATATGTCTCTTTGTTGCTATTATCAACATTCTAAGTGTGTGTGTTGTGTCCATATATATACACATATATGTAAAGATTTAATAAATATCCATCTCTCACACCATCCTACATACTCCATTGTGGCAAAATCCTTATCTGTTTGGACTCAAGAATATACCTGTCAGCAACAAGCACGAAGCCTTACACATGGCAGCTAATAAATAAGTCTTGAATAAAATATATGAATCTATAATATTAATAATTTCTCTGAGTTGGACCTGGAGTGTTGTTCTTAGTCCCAGTGTTTGTCACTTGCGGAGGTTTTGCCCCACCCTGCGGGGTGATTTTGAAATGCCTAAGAGTATTTTCTGGTTGTTGAAATGACTAAGTGCAGCTACTGGGACTCCGTGGTAGAGGCAGAGGTATTAAGTATCATGAGGGGAAAAAAAGAGAATCATGCATTGTATGGGATAGTCTATCCAAGGAATAATTGTTTCACTCAAAATGCCAGTAGTGCCCTGAGAAATACTGAAAAGAAAGATTATGTACTTCAATAGTTTGCCTGTAATTTGTTTAAATCGTTGTTAACGTGACTTCCTATGTAATGTAGAGGAATAAGTGTATATATGTGTGTGCACATGTACATTTGTGTAACTGTCCTTTTTAGTTAATCTTGTGTCAGTTAGTAATCAGTTTATAGATTATTTTCCCAACTGATGCCAGAAAGAGGGGTTGTAGGGAGACACAAGGAATGTAGCTAGGAACTAGCGGATGTACCAGAAATGTGAAATCTAAAGATGGCCAGGAGGGCCCAGTGTTAATCTAATTCATACAGCTGATATTTTCCTTTATGTTTCCTACGTGCATTCTCATTTTTCTATTTGTCTGGCTTTTTATTTCTTCTCCAGGTTAAATCCCCAGTCTGACACGTTCCTGTGTTTGCTTTCTTCCTTTTAGTGCAAATAGAAGATTGAGATTGTCCAGTGTCCCAGGTAGCCTGTGGCTGCAGTGGAGAAGCTCAGTAAAGCCTCTTTTATTGTTTCTATTATAACACGAGAGCAGTCCAAATGCCACTGATAAATCCCCCTTTGCTTAGACTGAGAAATGATTTTCATGATACCTTTCCTGACGTGACAGGAAAAAATCACTAGACGAGGATTCCAGATATCGGAGGGCCGTACCAACCAACTGTAAATTATTTAACCTCCTTGGGCACTGGTTTTTATCATTTTAAAGTAATAATAAGAGCAGATAAAATAGCCTCTAGGGCCCCTTTTTGATCTGAAATTGAGTTTTCAAGTTCAAGGAAAAGGGGGAAAGAAGGAAAGAGGAGGAATAGATGTTATCTTAGAAACTAGGCAAGAAGATGCCTTCCATGTATAAAACTCTAAGCCATACCTTAATCCTTTGAGATAGTGCAGAGGCTTCTGCTGTAGACTAGAACAGGTAGCATGTGACCAGTTATTCCAGGAGCAGCAATGGGACTCCTAGGAGGGTTGCTTCCAGAAAGGTTTCCGAGGCAGTATCACATAAGTAATCACATAAGAGGTTACGTGTGTTGGCTCTGGGGACAAAGCGTTACTTCAATCCCAAGTCTACTACTCTCTGACTGGCCCTTTAAATTGGGTATATACTTACCACTCTAAGGCAGTGCTTCCTCATCTGTAAAGTGGGAATTATAAAAATACCTGCTTCTCAGGGTTGTTTGTTGTGATAATCAAATGAACGAATCCCATGTGTATGCATGTCTTAGCATGTGGTAAGTGCTCCATAAATTTTTGATGTGATTACTATAAGCAAGCTAAACCAGTCAAGAATGGGGCAGTTTAGTAAGTTATTCTTTGATTAAGGGAATTCTCTCCCCATCCCCATAACCCACCTCTTCCACAGTGGCTGGTGAATCCTTGCATGAACTTGCTGCTCACATGATTGCTATCAGTTGAATGGCAATTAAAGATGCATTTGAAAAGATACTATTTATGACTTTGTATAAATTTATTTCTCTCCCTCAAAATTGCTACAGGTGGTTAAGATTCTTAAATTAATCATATATACTTAGGAAAAGACTAAATTTACTGTTTAACCTAATGTGGATGAAAGACCCTCATATCAGATTTACTGGTTATTTCCTTTTAATATTCCTCCCAGAGACATAGAGACATCAGTGCCTTATCTTTTATTGTATTTTGGCCTGGTCCAGTCTATAATTGTGAATGACTGAGAAGTAGTTTCACCACAAAGCTGTAGGGTGGGTTATTATTTTACTTCTGTATTAGTTATTATCATTAGTAGGACCGACAGCTGCCAAAGGGACTTTCTCCACTCTCTCCTGGGTTGGTCACAGGATGCCACTGTAATTGTACGGTCATCACCATGATTAATTGCTGCACTGACTTCATCATTTCTCCTGGACCTTAACCCCTAGCTTGGGACAAGCACTGTGACATTTTATTAAATACCTCCATTCCAAGATTGGAATATTCTTACATCATCGGTAAGATGATTTAGGATTTTAAATGTTCAGGGTATCCTAATATCCACATAGTTATATATACATTGTTTTCTCTCCTCCACTCCCTTAATTCATGGTCCTTGTTTATTATATATCTTGACCTCATTCATAGTTTCTTAGACATGAAAATATTCTAACTAGTTAAAACAAGGTAGTATTTCAATAGAGGTTTGTCCTTTCTAGGTTAACCCTCCTAATAATATTTCCCATGTGTACTTAAGCCCATTATATTTTGCTGTAGTATTCATTGCATAGGTTTTTAAATAAGTTTAATTTTGTTGTGATATAGGGCCAGGAACATTCACAGCCATTAGTGTCCATCAGTGGAAGACAGTCCCTCAATTTTACCATTCCATGTACATGTTCGTGCTCCTTCCTCTTCTGCATCAATCACTTTCAGTAAACTCATGCCTTTTACATAAGAATATAAATTATATATTTGGCATTTAATCTGAACTATAAATTAAATGTCTATTTAATTGCTATCTCTGCAAATTGTTTTAATTACATAAATTTATGCTCATCTCAAAACAAGTAAGGACTTGAAGTGGCCTATATTATAACTAATAAAATAAAATATAAATTGATAAACATATCAAGGGGAAAGAACAGAAGAGTGGACAAATCAAATGAAACCAGAACGTACAGTTACTTTACAGAAATGCTCACTTTAAAATCCTGTTAAATCACTGGAAGTAGAATGGGGATTTGTCTCCAAGCTTCCCAGTGGCCAAAGCAAAGAGAACAGCATTACTCACAAGATTTATAATTTGATAATAGTTTTAAAGGTTGAGGCTGGGAAAAGCCCATATTTTCAAGGAATAAGCATTAAGGAATATTCTTTTTTGAGGGTTCTAGTAACAGGCTCATTACAGGATATCAAGCAGACTGTCTTCAACATCATCCTGACATTAATTTCAAGGGAATCTCACCATATGGTTGCTGATATATTTATTATATGCACATGTCTCTATCCCGTCTGCACCAACCAGACAATAAATCTCACATGGGTTAGCAGGACATATTACCTCTCCGTTGCTTACTACAGTCCTGTGTAAATGAAGAGCTCACAATAAATGTGCCTTGTGGCTGACAGTTATACCAGACACCTCTTATTTCCACCTCAGGTCCCCTCAGCCTACCACATACTCCAGTCACTGCTGTAGTGGCCAGTTCAGCAGAGGCTTCAAATCCTCTGACACATGTAGCCGGACTGTGCCTTGCCTCAAGCTTGCTTCCTGCCCTGGGGTTTCTCTGAGACCACAGCAAGGGACAGTCAACCACAGGAAATGGCTCAGTGTTCATGAATATTCGATCCAGAATGCTTTGGCCAACAGAACCACATGGAATAAGGACAGACAGGAGCCAACAGAGAATTTCATTCTCAAAAAGAAATTCTGAGATGGCTTTCATGTGGCTTTTTAGAAGGCCCTTTGGGCTCAAGCTCCAGTGACCCTACTGGTTACCAGCCTCATCATATATCCCTGTATTGGCTTTCATTTTTTTCCTGGAGAGGGACACTCACCTGTCATTTAACCACTGCTCCACGAGATTACATTCACAAACTATTTGCACATCAGCCTTTCTCTTAGATTCTGCTTTTGGGGGAACCAGGCTAAAAGAGTTGGTGCCAAAGCGGAGTAATGACAATATTCCACTTGCTTCTAGAACCATCACACTTATTAAGATTTTTGACCTATCATGGATTGGGACAAGGTGGACGTGACAGGGGAAATATCTGGTCTTGTGATAGCAGTATCACAGGAAAAGTGTGGGGACAAATGATAATTATAATGATATGCTAAAGGTGAATAGATAATGTAATTACTTCAGAACTATGTTAAACGTGATAGGGTCAGGTCTCCATGGAATCAAATAAGAAAAAAACTTATCTCCCGCAGCTTCTGAGAAGACCATGCTACAAGCCAGACACAAGATCCAATTTTAAAGATGGCAGAGATGCAAAGAAAATGGAAAGCGCAGCTTTGACAGGTCTCCTGTATAAATGTCAGTTCTCTGAGAGGAAGGGAATGTGACCGTGGCACTTGGATGGGCACATATGGATGCATCAGCCTCTGAGAATACTGAACCCCAGATTCCACTAAATCTTTCTAACTGGTAGGATTAGCTCCCTGCTCTTTGCTGGAAGAGGGACTCTCCTCTTTCTTAGATGCAATGGAAGACCTCCACTGAGACTAATAACTTGAATATAATGTATGTTTTACTTAAAAACTGCTCCTTCCATCCTTATGCCTCAAGACCAGGAATGAGGGCAGGGTGATAGCTCAGGCCAAGCACAGAAACAAAGCCCTTCTTGTGTGAGCAAAAAGCTTACACCCTCAAAGAAGTGCAGGACCGGGTGATTAATCCTGGCAGGGACCAGGGGAAGTAAAGTGGGAGCGGATAATGAGGGTATTGAATGAGGGAATAAACGACCTACAAGCACTCACTAGTGATTTTTGGGTCCAAAATATTGGCAAAGACATATGAATTTTGCTTTAATGTACTCTAAGATGGCTTTTTGAAGCTTTGACACAATAATGGCCTATGGCAAATGAGGTAGTAATGCAAGAATACCTGGGCATCGTAATGAGGAGGGAACAGAAAGAAGACTTAGGGAGGTGGAATGTTAGCATGGGTTATTTTGTGAGACCAGTGAACGCACCACTTGACCATGTTCCCAGGAGGGTTATAGGATAGTCCATTCACTATGGCAATGAACAATGACCTAGCACTGAGCAGTGACGTCTATGAGAGGCTCGATTGTATCCTCTGAAGGCCAGAGTTGATGCAAAAGAGATATTGCGTGGAATTGTGCTTCCTAATACCAGTGGGGAAAAGAGGGGAATTCCGAATGGTGAGGCCAACAGCAGCGCTTAACCTACAGAGGCAAACCAGTCTTTATTTCAGACTCCGATGTTGGAGAACCCCAGAATAAGATAATGAGAAAGGCAAAAACCAACTCATTGTTTTACTCTGTTTTTTTTTTTTTAAAGCCAAGTTTATTTATTTATTTATTTATTTATTTCATTGTTGTTGAGGTATAGTTGTCTCCATTCCCCCCACTCCCCCCATCCCACCCATTCCCACCTCCCACCCTCAATCCTACCCTCCTTTGGCTTTGTCTATGAGTCCTTTATACATGTTCCTTGATGACTCTTCCCCTTTTCCCCCATTATCCCCCTCCCCCCTCCCCTCTGGTCACTGTCACTTTGTTCTTTATTTCAATGCCTCTAGTTATATTTGGCTTGCTTGTTTATTTTGTTGGTTAGGTTCCACTTATAGGTGAGATCATATGGTATTTGTCTTTCACTGCCTGGCTTATTTCACTTAGCATAATGCTCTCCAGTTCCATCCATGCTGCTGCAAAGGGTAGGAGCTCCTTCTTTCTTTCTGCTGTGTAGTATTCCATTATGTAAATGTACCGTAGTTTTTGATCCAGTCACTTACTGATGGACACTTAGGTTGCTTCCAGCACTTGGCTATTGTAAATTGTGCTGCTATGAACATTGGGTGCATAGGTTCTTTTGGATTGGTGTTTCAGGATTTTTAGGGTATAATCCCAGCAGTAGAATTGTGGGGTCAAAAGGCAGTTCCATTTTTAGTTTTTTTTGAGGAAATTCCATCCTGTTTTCCACAGTGGCTGCACCAGTCTGCATTCCCACCAACAATGTACTAGGATTCCCTCTTTTCCACATCCTCACCAGCACTTACTGTTTGTTGATTTCTTTATGGTGGCTATTTTGCCCAATGTGAAATGGTCTCATTGTGGAAAAACCAACTCATTTTAATGGTTTATTAATGCTTTCCTTTCTGGTCAATTTAATATACGATTACTTTGATACTTCACTTATTTCATTGTGCTTGCAAGTTTGAATTCACTTAAGGTTTTATAACCCAGAAAAGCCTTCATATTTTCATTACAATATTTAAGCACTTTATCATTAAGTAAGTCTTTTTTTTTCTGGTTTATTCTCTCTGGCTCCCCAATTTTAGTAATTGAACCCACTTTACTTTTGATTATCCCAAGCACTGAAGTAACATAAGTCTTTCAGCTTTTTGATGAATAGTTTATTTACAATACTTATAAGGAGTGTAAAATAAACAGCTGTTTCTTTTAATGCAGTCATTTTGAAGCCTTTTCTTCATCTTAGAGTCTTTTACCAATTTACAAACTAAAAGTGTAGACAGAAATTGATTCCATCTAAATACCTCTTACTTAATTCACCAAACTGGGAAGTAGCTGGGTTAATGAATCACCATGTTTTTATCACTAGAAATGCTCTTCAGCTATTCTCAGTACTTTTGTAAAGCACCTAATATGTGCCCAGAGTAATGCTAAATAAGAAAGGGCTCTTATCCCTTAACTACCGATAGTTGGCTAAGATTTTGCTAAATATCTTCCAAGGTTTAAACACTGATATTTGATTCATGAACAGGTTCTTAGTTCCATGCATTGGTTCAACCAAAGTGCTTGAAAATCTTTGCTCTGGCCTTAGGTAAGTCTATAGGAAGACTTTCAAAGCAAACCAAAGGAAAGAGTAAGTAAGGTAATTTACATAGGAAAGGCTAGTCCTCGGAAAGTTGAACAAAGAGTTTATCTTTAGTTCACCTCCCTCTTCCCTTCTCTGTGTCTTCCAGCATCTGACATCCCTGCTCTCTGCCAAAAACCTATTCAGTATCTCATTACAGACCAGCCACCTCTTCGCTGATGCTTTACATTCTAATGAGTCTGTGTTGGGGGCTTGTGCCAGGGGATCTTAAAAACTAAGAGGCCTTTAAGCCCTAAAGCCATGCCTCTCTAAAGTGTAGGAAGGCATTTTATTCTCCAAGATTTACCAGATAAATTTTATAGCTGGAGCAAAAAGATTCCTAAAATCACTTCTCCATGAAACTTTCTTTGATATAGGAAACTTAGAATTTTTCTATTAACTTTATTTTTTAAAAATTCTTTTTTATATATAGTTTTTAAATTTATTTTTCAGCTCTGGCTGGTGTGGCTCAGTGGATTGAGTGGTGGCCTGTGAAAGGGTTCGCCGGTTTGATTCCCAGTCAGGGCACATGCCTGGGTTGCAGGGAGAGTTTGCAACCAGTAGGTAAAGGCCCGAGAGAGGCAACCACACACTGATGTTTCGCTCCCTCTCTTTCTCCTTCCCTTCCCCTCTGTCTCAAAAAATAAAGAAGTGAAATCTTTTTTAAAGTTTAATTTTCATTTGTAGTTGGGATACAATATTATATTAGTTTAATTCTTAACAGCTGAGAGTGATTCTCTGGTCGTTTTCTTGTTTTCCTATAAAGGATTTTGAGTTTTTTGATGTGTCGTTCTTAAACAGCATCCTCTTGTTTAGAATTTAATGTTGACACGAAGCTCTATACCTATTTAACTTGACTTGCTTGGAGGAAACTAAAGTGGTCCAAATGCATTTAAAAGATGAAATGATGCTTCATTTGAGGTATTGTTTTAGATCTTTGCATGTGTCCTAGAAACTAAAGTCTTTGCTATTATTTAATTATTTCATTTTGTGGGTCCAAGAAGAAGAAAGCTGATTCTTCCAGGATCTATCAGTTTATTTTTAAAAGGCATGTTTGTAAGAAAACCAGAGAAGGATTTTTTCCTTCTCTTTTTCCCAATAATGTATGCCCACTCTGTTTAAAAGGAGTAGTAAATATGTTTGAAGTAGAATTTTTATGTACATATGTATATATAGATTATTACCTCCTATTTTAAATGGGTTGCTTCAGGAAATCTCATTTCCTGGAGCAGTTCAAGGATAACAGATACTAATAGAGAGATTTTAGAAGGGATTAAAGCACTGGGGAAATGATTGGACTAGCTGATCTTTAAGACCATTTCCAAACCAGATAGTCTATGATTTATGAAACCATATATGCAGCCTATTATAAAATGCTTCCTGGTTCCCTCTTCAAAATTAACTACATTAAAGTCCATAAATAATTATCCTAGCATGCTTCCCATCATCTCATGTCATGATATATAGGGGGGAATGTTTAATTGAATTTAATTAAGGGACCAGATTTTAAAATATATATTGTACCTAAAACTATGAGAAAAACACTGGAATCCTCACTTATTAATATCTTTAGTACAGCAATGAGATGTATAAAGAATTAAAGAAAGATCAGACATGTGCATGCTAATGGAGGAAAGGGGTCAAGCTAACCAAAAACCTGTACTTAGTCTTTCATTTCAGAGACTAGGCAAGAGTTATGATAGCGAAATCATAGGTTATAAAATCATGCTGCCCAACTCAAATATAAATGTCAAAATTGGATACTGTATTGCAATGAATAATGCTGTCAAGACCTTGTTTATGTAATCATTGTGATGCTTTCAAACACTATTTTTGATACATCTATAAATATCAAAAATTGATTGTATATACTTCACTCATACAGACAGGTAATAAAAGTCCAATCAATAATTGGCATGTTTGTTATTAATTATCATCTTAATAAAAGGACTTGGTGTTACTAGGCTGCAGCACAGCCAAGTGAATCGTCTTCCCTGACACTGCGCATCAAAAAATCTTGTCTAAGTTTCAGAGTGAAAGTGCGAAATACTTCAAAGGGTCTTACAGAGTCTGGTTTTTCCTGCCGCGAGGGGAAAATGGCCAGTGTGCACACGGGCTCGCTGGACCTTGAGGAGTGAGAACGCAGAATAGTGCGGTGGTTTAGCTCACAATTGGCGGGAGGCCCACATTTCAATCCCTGCTCCATACTTTCTAACTACATTTGGACTAATATTTCTTTGCCTCAGTTTCCCCCTGCTAAATGCAGAAAATAATGATGATGATAGTGCTAATGTCTTCATTGCAAGAATTAAATTAGGGGGTACACAGAACGGGGAAAACGTCTTTGTACTTGCCACTTACTTTGCACGGTTTCAGGGAGTACACATTTTGCAAACTCCAAGAAACCTTAATGACAGCCTAAAAGAGAAACTGCAGATGAAAAATGAACAGCCACTATCCCTTTAAACATGGTTATATAAGACAGCTACTACTCATAGCAACTGAAAGTCAAATAAAGGCCCTGGGCAGAACATGGCTGGGTGATGAAGGTCACCTTTGGCAGCTTTATAAGCAAGTCCATATTCTATTGGTCTCCTTACCTCCTTTTCCTGTGACATAATCATTGTCAGAAGTGACACTCTCACGGTCTTATGGGGCATTTTCTTCCTTTTGCCTTTTAGTCACATATCTGAAATTTTGTCTGGGGTTTTCTCTTTTGAGTGGATCCAGTTAACAGTGAAATGATTCAGTAGAATAACTGCTGTAGAACTCTTGCCATTTTACCAAGTATTTACTGCTTATTATTGGTGATATATTCTTCTTGAGAAACTGTATTTGTATTAATATTGAAAATTTGAAAATGATAAGAAAATTGTCGCTTGTAATCTTATGATCTAATGAAAGTAATATTGTTTTCTTCTAATTCCTTTCAGAATCTTTTCTATGCAATGTACATATAAAAGTAAAGATTTACTTATTGCAGATAACTTCATGTGTGGCTTTTGCATTTTATGGTGAATTATTTCCTGTGCACAAAAATATCATACCCATGTAGATATACAAATAATGGTAATATAAACACCCTTGAACTGTCATCCTTGAGAAATGCGACATTTAAATTCTGTATCTGCCCCCTGGATGGGGCTTTTCACTCCCTAGTACTTTCTATAACAGGTGTACGGTAAAGGATGTCATACAATATACAGTGTTGTCTAGAAAACAATGGATAAGACCCTCTTTGTTCAATTCTAAGTAAGAGTGAGAAAATGGAGGCATTATCACTCAGGGTCAGTGCGGGAAATAAATAATATGGTGCTCTAATGTGGAAAATCAAAGCAAGATTAATGAAGGGACTACTTGCAAGTATGTGAGCGGGGTTAAAGGAAACTTACAAGGCACAAGAAAGAACCGTAGACCAGCAACTGTAGAAGGTCATGAGTACCACTTGGCCTGAAGATACAAGGCAGGGAAATGGTTGCTGGCACACAGGAGTGGTAGTCTTGAAGAGAGAAATGAAGAAATGAAGCCTCTATTAATTTTGTCAAAGAAGGATGGAGCCAGCAAAATAAATACCTTCCGCTCACCCTTTTCTGATCTACTGTGGGTTCCTTCCATTGGTTGCACTCAGCTGAAAGTTGGAGGGCGAGGAGACTCATTGGATGCGGCCTATAAGAGTCTTTCCCCTGGGGCATAAAGCGGGGTGGGCGACGTTGGAGAGTAGATCTAAAAGTCTTAGGAAAGTTAACCATGGTAGTTCATAAATGCAGATTATTTGGTTTGTCTCAAGTCTCAGTTTGTATCTACTCTTTTTCAGGATTGATAGGTAGGTGATAATGAAAGGTATTAGAAGCACTGACTTTTAAATATTGCCTTGAAAAAAATTTCTTCAAATTTGGACATGAACTAAAACCAGCTCTTAATATAACCGCTCGGTCATCTTATTTCACGTAATACATAGTATTTGAGATCGTGCGTGTGTTCTACCATGACCACTGTGTAATTAAAAGTTTCATTTGTTTTTGTTTTGTTGGTCTGTTTATTTTCTAACGAAAAGACAGCATCTCGAATTGCCCTACTATAACAGGTCTCAAATGCGCAGTTTGGATTATTTGCACAGGAAAGTCTATTTACCTATCATCTAGAGTTGGTGACAGAGGTTGAGCTCTGTAACATACTGCATTTTTCTGTGCAGTGTCTACATCTGTTTTTGCACCAAAAGTAGTCTGATTTTCCCAGATGCCAGTGGAAAGCTTTAGTGGCTTTTCAAATGTGTGGTGTTTTTTTTTTTTTTTAGTTTATTTCTTCTTCAGGTATCTTTCTTGGCTAGAAAATGTTTCTATAGAGCTCCACGGAAGAAGGAACTCATACTTTCCCTGACAGGAAAAGTCTTATTTTAGCTTCTTTGTTAGGATTGGAGTGCATTTCATTCCTTTCCTAAAGATGCGTGTCAGATTTTTCTTGATTCTAGAATGAGTCATGAACACAGTCCATGGCACATAGCAGACTCAACTAAACATTTGTTCCCTTCATTCCATCCTTTGTCAATGTAATCTGACATTTGATACTGCTCCATGGATGTCTGTGCAGGTATTTTGCTTTGATGGATTTCCTCGCCACTGAATTGATGAGACCAGAGCACATTTTTCATAACTCAGATCTGCCTGCTGTGGTCAGGAATCTAGAATAGCAGGGTGACTGGGAGCTACATGTGCCAAGTGCCCAGGACCAAAGCAGCAGCCAAATTCTAAAAACAGAGACCAGTGCGGCCAAGAAAAGAGAAGATCATCTGTAATACTGTCAACAATAAAAATAAAGTTAAAAGAGAAAGAGAAGGAATCAAACCATCATGCAGACAAGAGAGACAGTCTATAGTATTCAAGTTATGGAGATTGTCATCAAATGGGAGAAAGATTCAGTTAAAAGGCAAGTGGCCGAAAGAATAAATAAATAAATAAGTCTAATGTGGCAAAAAAAAAAAAAAAAAAAAAAAAAAAAAAAAAAAAAAAAAAAAAAAAAAAAAAAAAAAAAAAACCTTGAAGGATGTTGTAGCCTTTGGAAGTCTCTTTTAGTTACTGTTCCCTGCCTTTTTCATATCTGAACCTTGTTTTCCTTAAAGGGTATCTATCAGACAATGACACATTGTCAGTATTTCTCTTTTCTCGCTCACTGTGAGACGTCCGGAGATGTGTCCTGCCTTCAGGAGATTGTGTGTGTGTTTATACGTGTATGTGGGAGAGTGTTGCTCGAAGGTCAGGTTCTTGAGGGAGCAGGAGGGATGCTGGACTCCTGTCCTCACAGAAACTCTGCTGACAAGTGTTTGTCGTGCAAGATTTTCTTTAAACAAAGGAGTTTAAGAGTGAAAAATATGTTTCAAAACTACTGGTCTATCCTACTTTATTACTGAAGTATAAGATAAGCGTGGATCTCTGCCAGCTACAGCCCACAGGCAAAATTCAGCCCTCCACATTAAAAAAAAAATATTTTTATTGGTCAATTACAGTTGTCTCCATTTTTTCCCATTCCTCTTTCCCATCCTATCCACCCCCCATCTCCCACATTCAGTCTTCGCTCCCCCAGTGTGCTTGTCCATGGGTCCTCTATACATATTCCTTGACTTGACCCTTCCCCTTCTTTTCCCCCACACATGTTTTTGTATGATCTGTGAGCTAAGAATGATTGTTACATTTTAACTGGCTGAAAAAAATTACAACATGTAAAAATTACTCGAGATTTAAATTTCAGTGTTCAGAAATAAAATTTTACTTAGAACTTCGCCAGAGCTGCAACAGCAGAGTTTGGGTAGTTGGGACAGAGCCTACAGCGACCACAGAACCTAAAATATCTACTCTCAGGCCCTTGGCAGGAAGTTTGCCCCCTCTGCATTAGGGCTTTCCAATGGGGTGAAAAAAAGAGAAGTACTGACTTCACATTTTCATATCTCAAGAATATGTATTTAGCCTTACCTGATGGAAAAGAAAGGCTTAGGAATATAGATGAGGTGGGAACGAAACATTTTAGTATTTACTATGAGTAAGGCACTAGACTCGACACTTGAAAACGACATGGTTTTGAATAATTTTCACAAGTACTTTAAGAGACAGGTCCGTCCATTGCCCTATTACAGCTTAGGAAATGAGTACAGAGAGGTTTTGTGACTTGGCTGATCTCATTCAGTGGATAAGGGGAGATAGAGTACGAACTCCACCTTTTTTTGTTTTCACTGTATAAATGCTCCAAAGAGCCACATATCAACCATATTGTCGTTACTCGTTGATTTCGAAGTTATTGAACCTTCTAAGTTTTTGAAAACTGAAGGTTACCCACTAGCCTAATTGAGAATAGAATAAACAAATACTGTGTACTGAATTCAAGCTAAGAGTATCCAGTGATCTAGGAGAACCTGTCAATATCATGTCCATTCATTTCCTTAGTTGCTATTCGGCCTCATTAATAAAGACGAAATCTGATTGTTAAGCTAAGAAACGATATTGTCCTGTTGCTTTACTTTGGAATCTGTCTCTAATCTTGCCCCTCTTGGATGTACCATTTAGATCTTACTTATTTTTATTTCTTGGCCTCCATTTTTGGCACTAGACATAATTTTGAATTAAGTAAAATTCATCTTCAAAATTCCTGACTTTCATCCTCTCCATATTTCATTTTCTTCCTTCCTACCACTCAGTAGTGTGCTGGTAAATATTTAAGAACTGGCTCTCAGTCAGAAAAAAAGAGTCCTGATTAGGAACATGTACGGATATCCATGGTTTAAGTCCTCCCATAATATCCCGTATCAAGCTACCAATGTATTGGTATTAACTTTCTGAAAATTTAACAAGCAGCTCTTGTGAGCTACTATGAGCCAGCTCCAACATACCACGTACCTTATCCATTACATACAGGTTTTATGTGGTTCACACATTCTGTCTACCCTCTCAGTCCACCTTCTCCCTGCCTGGTCCTAATTCTGCCCTCCGGTTAGTACTCCATGTTCTTCCTCTGCAATTTACCTGCCGTATATCCATTTTCCCCTCCTTTATCCTGTCAAATTACTGAGGAACCAAGCTGAAAAGTTGACACAAGATGATACGTTAATGAATGACAGATGCAATGGGACAGCATACGCCTCAAAAGAACAGTTGTCAGAAACAGAAAAAGAATAATGGTTTAGAAATAGCAATGGTGAATAGAGATTAAAGCTAAGAGGTAGGAGGAGCATCTGATGAAGGGGTTCATAACATAAGACAGTTTGCCTTGAAATAGGAGTTCCCAGAGGACACAATAGGAAGGATTGAGAGGAATAAGAAGTGTGCAAGTATGGTCAAGGTAGGCCTATAAGGAGCAATATGGAAATAAGAGTTTGAAAGAATGTAGATGATTCAAGGATTGTACAACATGGGCAGCGATGGAGCATAGCAAAGGTGTGAACATGGCAAGCTGATCTGGTGTTAAGACTTACCCAAAGAATCAGGTGCAGCCATTGTCTAGTATATTAGGAGTGGACGAGGAAGTGTGGGCTGTGCACCATTCTCCTTGAATAAATTAGCAGTGAACTAGGTTGATTTTGTTTCTCAGGGAGTCCTAGCTCGAGAGAAATAAGCCAGATGTGGCTTTTTGGTGTGCAGGAATCTCACTGAGAAAGAAGTAAGATCCGCCTACAATCACTATGTCGTACATCTGAAAGTAATATTATATTGTGTCAGTTATGACAAAAATCAATTTTTTAAATCTAAGACAATAAAAAGATAAAAAATAAGATAAGCCTCTGTGGAAGAATTCAGCCTTAGTATAGATAGAATATATAGTCTGTATTTACTACAAGCTTGCTTGGAATAAGCTGAATGTCCCGTAATTGTCACTTAGAGGCCTGGTCTCTGTACATGCATGCTGAATTGCAAACTGTTCTTTGTTCTTGAATTCATCCTCTCCTGACTCTGGAGAGATTTGTTCCAGCATTTACCTGTCCCCTTTCTAGCTTCTCCTTCTGATAGTTTTTTCTTTGATTTCAATATTTTCCTTATTGGGGAAATAAAGAATCTCCATTTGGTTGCAGTTCTCAAGCTAATGACATCCCTGCGGGTTCTTATTCCTACCTTTCAAACAGACAGCATCCCAGGAAGGTCTTTATGCTGTGTTTCTCCAGTTCCTGTTCACTCAGTCCCTTTGAAACTCTGTTTTTCCTCTTCCAAAAAAAAAACTTACCTCTGCATTCAAAAAGCCTCATTATTGAGAAATCCAATAGCTTTGCCTCTGTCAACTTTTCCCAAAATTTTCTGCTGACTTTGGCATTGATGACTATTCCCTCTTGGCACACTCTTTTCTTACGTTCGCAGAAACGCTCCGCCATTATTTTCTTTGACCAATTCAGTGAAATATTTTAAATTAGTCTACTTTCTCCTCAAACTTCCTAATGCAGATATTTTCAAGTCTTGATCCACAACTTTCCTGCAAAGATTAAACTTTAACCTGAGTCCAAGTTTTCCCCCTTAATTGCAAGTTATCTCTTCTCTTTCAAATTATGTGTCCACATATTTATAGGAGGAAAAGGGAGGAAATAGACATGGTAGAAGCTGGCTAGACTTCTTATTTTGTAGATTTGACTTTGGAACCATGTAAATATTCTACATAGTTATAAACAGTTGTTTTGAAAGGCAACCCATAAACATCTAAACAAAATGAAAGAAATGAATATAACAGTGTTGCCGATAATGTTTGTATTATTATTCTGAAACTGTCCAGTAGTGTTGTGGGGTTGTTAGTGGAATAAAGGGGTTCACTTGCCTGCAAACCTCAAAGCCCAATACGACACAAACAGGATCATGCAGCAAAGAAAGTAAGGGATTGTTTTTCAGTAGCAGCCCGTGCCCAGAGTCACAGGGGAGCCAATGCTCAAAGACTTGGCTCCCCCAAGGCTTCCAGGGAATGGCTTATATAGGGGAAACTCATAAATTGTTGTGACTAAAGAAGTTAGGGTCATGGTCTCTACTGATTGGTCAGCACTAGAGCAGGGAGCAGTTAGTTGGTCAGTGCATCTGGTCCTGATGCAGCAGCCATGGGCTTGATTCATCTAGTTTTGCTGCTTTTCTGGGCCTGGAGCTGAAACATAACTGAGATCCAGATGTTATCTCCAGTTTGACTGAAACTCACTCTGTGATCTGTAAGCCTGGCTTTGTTCCTAAGAGTATTTGATGCCAACCAGAACCTTACTGCCCTGAGGGCTTAATGATGAACAGAGTGGACGTGCAAGGGAGAAGGAAGTGGGTGAGTCAAAGTGCCGGATGAGGCCAGTTTGAGTAAAAAGGAAAGATAGGAGAAATGAAATTTCTATGTGTCTACAAAAGCAAATTAATAATTATGTTGCTGTCATTGAGAGCCCAGATATCATGA
This sequence comes from Anoura caudifer, assembly GCA_004027475.1. NCBI lineage: Eukaryota > Metazoa > Chordata > Mammalia > Chiroptera > Phyllostomidae > Anoura > Anoura caudifer. The sequence goes on from PVKU01005964.1 coordinate 21,057, forward strand.
GAAAAAGGAGAGGCATATGTAAGTTTGATGAGGTAAAAAAAAATACTTTAGTGGTAAATTTGAATTGGAATTATGTATGACTGCATGATCTATTTTATTAAGTAAAAACCCCCACATTTTCTAGCTCTGCAACAAGACAAGGACTACAAACAATGAAGAACAAGTAACAAAGAGCATTTTTAACATCGTAAGTGCCCAAATTGTGATCTGAAAATACTGTTTCCTATTCAAGGAACCAGGGCTACTTGGAGAAGTGCTTGATCACTGGTTTGGGACAGCAAATGCAAAAGATGAGCCAGATGTCTTTTCAAGGCGGAAAGCAGGGAGGCTGTCAACACTGTTATGGTCATACAAAAAGAATCAATGTGAAGAGTTTGCCTCTGACTCCCCAAAATGTAAAATTTTACAAGGGATGTAAATGTATCACATAATGACAGTATACTTCCTCCTTTCCAATTTGGGTGCCTTTATTTCCTCTTCTTGTCTGATTGCTCTGCCTAGGACTTCCAGCACTGTGTTGAACAAGTGTGGTAAAAGGAGACATCCCTGTCTTGTTCCAGATCTTAAGGGAAACACTTTTTAGTTTTTGCCCATTTAGTATGATGTTGGCTGTAGGTTTTTCATATACGACCTTATGTTGAGACATGATCTCTCTATTTCTACTTTGCTGATACTTTTTATCATAAATCACTGCTGGCCCTGCCTGGTATGGCTCAGTGGGTTAAGTGGCACCCTGTGAACCAAAGGGTCGACAGTTCAATTCCCAGTCAGGGCACATGTCTGGGTTGTGGGTCAGATCCCCAGTAGGGGGTGTGAGAGAGACAACCACACATTGATGTTTCTCTCCCTCTCTTTCTCCTTCCCTTCCTCTCTCTATAGAAACAAAATTAAAATCTTTCAATAAATCAATACACAAATAAAGCAGTGCTGCTCATTAGTAGATGAGTGTATTTTTTACAAGCTGTGGTACATGTACACAGTAGAATACTACATGGCCATTAAATAGGAAATCTTACCCTCCGCAAAGGTTTGGATGGACCCGGAGTGTATTATGCTAAGTAAAATAAGCCAGTTGGTGAAAGAAAATACCATGTAATCTCACTTAGATGTGGAATCTAATGAACAAAATAAACTGATGAACAAAATAGAAACATGGATACACGGAACAGATTGGCAGCTGTCACAGGGTAAGTGGGTGGGGAGACTGGATGAAAGAAGGTGAAGGGATTAACCAGAGAATGTACATGCATAACACATAGACACAGACAACGTTGTGGTGATGGCCAGAGGGAAGGAGGGCGGGGACTGGGTGGAGGTGGGCGAAGTCGGGGGAAGATAGGTACATTTGTAATAGTGTCAACAACAGAAATAAAGTTAAAAAGTAGGTGCATCAATTAGGCTTAATACATGAGCTCATAATTATAAATATTGCTCACCTTTGGAGCTTTCTAAAAATTTAACACATAATTTTAAAAGCTGTTATAAAGGGGAAGAATCAAGCATTTATCCTGCCTTTTCTTTAAAAAAAAAATTATTGTTGTTCAGTTACGGTTGTCCGCATTTCTCCCCCATGACTCCCCCCCTACCCCAGCCAGACCTCCCTCCCTCCCTGCTTCCACCCTCCTCCTTGGTTTTTCCATGTGTCCTTTATAGTTGTTCCTGAAAACCCTTTCCGCCTTCCCCCCAATTATCCCCTCTCCCCTTCCCTCTGGCTATTGTTAGATCGTTCTTAATTTCCGTGTCTCTGGTTCTAGTTTGCTTGCTTATTTGTTTTGTTCATTAGGTTCCACTTAAAGGTGAGATCATATGGTATTTGTCTTTCACCGCCCGGCTTACTTCACTTAGCATAATACTCTCCAGTCCATCCATGCTTTTGCAAAGGGTAGGAGCTCCTTCTTTCTTTAGAGAGTGACTCGAGTTCTGGCCAAGATGGAGGGGTAGAAATGCTTTACTTCCTTGTACAACCAAAAGACGGATAACAACGAATTTAAAAACAATAAACATCTGGAACTTCCAGGACAAGAAATTGCATATAACTCCAACAACCAAGGAGTTAAAGAAACGTTCATCCAGACCAGTGTGCCAGACAAAGAAAAATGGCTGAAATGAAAGAACAGAACCAAACTCCAGAAAAAAAAGCTAAGTAACAAGGACACAGACAACCTATCTGAGGCAGAGTTCAAAATACTGGTAATCAGGATGCTCACAGAATTGACTGAGCTCCGTTGCAAAATGAAGGAAGAAATGAAGGCTACCCAAAGTGAAATAAAGCAAAATGTACAGGGAACCAACAGTGAAGGGAAGGAAACCGGGACTCAAATCAAGGATTTGGGACAAAGGGCATAAATAAACATCCAACTGGAATAGAATGAAGAAACAAGAATTCAAAAAAAATGAGGAGAGTATTGTGGCTCTATATTCCTAGATAGAAAAAATAATGGCAGACAACTCTTCAACTATGTTCAGAAGGTTTCTTATTAGTAACTTTTGAATTGCTATTTTGAAATTATGATATATAGATATAAAAATAGTGGGAAAAGGCAAGGAAGTAGTTATGCTAATGTCATTTACAAAGCAAGATTTAAACACAAGAGAAAAGATTCAGAAAATTAAAGAATTTATAAATAAAAAGTCATGCAATTTTAACTTTAAATTTAAAATATCAGTATGAATAAAAGACTAAGGATGTGTCAAAAACAGTACATCCTAAGATAGGAAAACTTGAGTAACAAAAACCAAATCATTAATGTAATGGTTTGTAATATATCAAACATACAATGCTTAACTTTGGTGAAAAATCCCCAAGCGTATGAAGAACAGGGGGCTCTAGGATCCTGACCTTGGAAGGATTTTTCACAAAGGACTTCGTCTTCCAGGGCGCTACTTCCTGTTGGACCTCTACTGGAAGGTGGTCTGTGGGTGCCAGGGAAGCCAAGTACAGCTAGAAAACCATACTGAGGACTCATTCCACAGCTGAGTCTCCTCATATTTATTTACCATTATCCTCAACTGCATTTTGCTTTTTTAATATAGTAAATTTGTATAGGTCTACCTTTTCTAATATTCCTCATCTTAAAACCTTACTGCCTTGGAGCAAGTATCTTAATTTCTTATGTCTATACCTTTAAAAATTGTTATTTTACAAATGTGTTCATCACTATATCTCTATGTGTGGCATCTTACCTGAAATTTCAGACTTTTAAATATCATCTGAAAATGACCATTTTATGTTTGAAGCTGTGTTGCTGTTACTTTGACTTTTTATTTTCCCCTCTTTTTAAAAAAATTTATATTATTCCCTTTATTTTTTATGTTCCTAATCTTATATTTCCCAGTTATTACCTTAGATACTTGCTTTTTGCCTATTTTTCTCTATGATTTTTTATAGTGTGCACCAGAAAACGGGGCCACAGAGAAAGGAACATTTAAGAGAGCTCAATCCTAGGGACACCTGCAGGTATCCCTAGAGTAGTTTCCACGCCCAGTAATAACAATAATAGATCCCTCCTTATTTTAAGACTGTCTCTCCCAAATCATGTTTTTGTGCAATTCAGTAGATAAACTATTAAGTCTTATAAGGCAAAAAATAATTCTCTGAGAAGATTGAATGTTTTTTGGCCCTGGAATCCTTTTGATGTTACCTGGCAACCAGTTCTTACATGGGGAACTGCATGTTTCGAGATCTACAGTTTCTAACATAAATCCATATAATATGGAACAAACAATGCTATAAACTAGAGAAATAGGAGACAGGCAGTTGTACCTGTGAAAGCATTCATCTTTGTCTCCCCTAGTATGATGCTGCTGAGGAGTCAGGGAATGTTCAGCATCCTGAAAGATCATCAAGCTGAATTTCAGGATCAATGTAATTCTCATGTTTCCATTTCATCATGTTGAATTAAAATAAGTGGAATAATGTATTTTATATATTATTGACTGTAGCTGATTTCTTCCTACAAATCTGTATTCAGAAACAAATCTGTTCAATTACAAATGTTATTAACTGTTATATAAAATCAGACTTTTCTTTTATTTACCTTTTTACTTTGGTGTATCTTGGTTCCTTACCCCAAACCTTCTGTTTGTTAATTTTATATGATTAGTGATTTACTTTCCAATAAATGACATACTGAATTTTCACGTTAGGAACTAGAAAATTTAACAAAAAAGGTGAATTAATCTGACTAGAAATCATATACAATGAGAGTACATCTTGTAAGCAGAATAAAACATTACATTAGAGCAACTAAATTTTATTCTAAAGTTTCAGGAAGTATTCAGAAAATCAAATACCCTGAATAAAAAGCTCATGGCATAGTATTTTATTTGTAATTATAATTTAGTTATGTTTTAGAAATATTTTTAATTAATAAAATGTTTTATAGGCATTTCAAAAATGGTTATAGGAAAACTATTTTTTAAATAATTTTTTATTGTTGTTCAATGACAGTCGTCCCAGTTTTTCCCCTATTGCTCTCCCCTGCCCCACCCACCCCTCCACTCCCTCAGTCAAAGCTCAGATGCTTCCCTGATATTGCAGCAAAGAGGAACTCAAAGATACTGTTTGGAATTGAAGTCTAATGGTATCTTACATAAAATGTACATTGAAATGTTCAAAGCATGTGAATTAATTTGGTCTTTTGTTTTAAAGCCTGGTTATCCTTCTGGGAAAGGATCTTGACACCACTGTTTTTCATTCTTGATGTGAACTTTTGATCATTGTGCTGATATACTAAGACGTTGACATCATCACATCAACCTCAGAGCATAAATGCTACTCTAGATATTTATATCATTGTGTTCATTCCATCTATCTATCTATTTTTAGAGAGAGCAGAAGGGAAGGAGAAAAAGTGAGAGAAACATCAATGTGTGGTTGCCTCTTGCATGGCTGCTACTGGGAACCTGGCCGGCAACCCAGGCATGTGCCCTGACTGGGAACCATACCAGTGACCATTTGGTTTGCAGGCCTGCGCTCAATCCACTCAGCCACACTAGCCAGGTTATTGTGTTCATACTTTTAATGAAGCACATATGCTATACTTTCCTTCCTTTTTAAAAAAGAAAATAGTCAATCACAGAGAAAAGTCATGCAAGCCTTAAAATTTTTAATACCCTATGAGCCCTGGCTTGTGTGGCTCAGTGGATTGAGTGCCAGCCTGCAAACCAAAGCTCACAGATACGATTCCCAGGTACAGCACATGCCTGGGTTGTGGGCCAGGTCCCCTGTAGGGGGTGCATGAAATGCAACCACGCATTGATATTTCTCTCCCTCTTTGTCTTCCTCCCTTCCCCTATCTCTAAAAAAATTTTTAAAAATTGTTAATACCCTATGAAACAAAAATTCTACATCTAGGAATTTATCATGATAAAAATATTGGACAAGTATATGTATATGATTATAGTCTATGCCATTATACTCATGCTTATATATTACCATAGCCCCTTTTATAATGCAAAAAGTGGACAGAGTCTGAATATCCAACAAGAGAGGATTGTTAAATAATTTAGGATAACCCATACAATGGTATATAATGAAGTCATTGAAAATGAAGATACTGATATTCGAAATCTGTCCAGAAAAAGTCCAGCCATTGTTAATACAACGAGAAAGGTTTGCGTGACATGGATGTAACCTGGCAGCCAAGGAGAGTGGACTGGAGTGTGCGTGCGTTAACAATGACTTTGCTGTACTAGTCAGTGGGGGCAGTAGACACCAGTGAGTGACCATGTGTACTGTGTGACCCTTGTATTCAAAATGACTGAGCAAGTAGAGCAATGAATCTGCATAAGATTTTGCGTTAAGTTTGAACATTCCTCCACGGAAACTATTCGGATGATTCAGAAGGCTGCAGCTATGGACAACTGGTGATTGGCAGCTTCATCACAACAATGCTCATGTATCACATCTCATAGAGAGTTTTTTGGCAAAACATCAAATTACCCAGGTGACTTAGTCCCCCTACAGCCCAGATTTGGTGCCCTGCAACTTCTGGCTTTTCCCAAAACTAAAATCACCTTTGAAAGGGAAGAGATGTCAGACCATCAATGAGATTCAGGAAAATACATCAGGGCAGCTGGTGGTGATTGGGAGAACTGTGTGAGGTCCCAAGGTGCCTACTTTGAAGGGGACTGAGGTGTCATGGTCCTATGTACAATGTTTCTTGTGTCTTGCATCTTCAATAAATGTCTCTTTTTCATATTAAATGGCTGTATACTTTATGGACAGACATCATGTGTCAACATTTTGGTAAACATTTACTTTCCAAATATATTACATTCATTTTTACACTATTGATATTGCTGATATTTACATTTTGATTGACTATCTCTATTGTCAAATGTCTGTGACAATTTATTTTGTAAAAGAAAAAAATCTTTGAAGCGAAAGCATGTTTCCTTTTGTGATATTCCTTTTAATTTAAATCCTTACTTAACAACTCAGCTTTCCCAAGGGCCTTGATTTTATGTGGTGTCTCAGAGATGGAGCATGCACCATTACTCTTTAAACATCTACGTTAATTGTGCTTTTAATTTTGCATACCTTTCCATCGAAACCGAGATCTGTTGATAGAGGAAATGAACTATAAATCCCGTCCTTTCTACTTTGTCACCCTAACTGCTTGGTAAGAGGTTCAGGTTTTCCCTGGGGTCATGTCATTCCCAAAGTTTTTAAATCCTAAAGCTATAACATGGATGGAATGCAATTGTTTTTATTTTCTTTTTTCCATCACCTTTTATCCTCCCATGCCGTGTTCTACCTCCAACCACCCCCTCCTCTCTCAATCACCCTGCTGTTCTCCATGTCCCTGAGTTCTTTCTATTTTTTGTCCTCAATCCCTCTGACCCCTCAACCCTCCATCTTGCTGTCTGTACATGAGTATGTCTCAATTTTTAGTGCAGAATGAGAAGGTTTATCTCCTTTATTTCGAAAAGTAATGTCCATTTTAACAGTGCTCTGTCATAAAGGATATGTGACACATTGTAAACCCTTCTGCCCGTAAATGTCATTTTGACCTCTTCAGTTAAGGTAGAGATGTCAGATATTGGGACCTTTAGTTTGCTTGTAATTTTTCAATAGCTAACACTTTCATTGAACTTGGATTATTAAATATAAAGTGGAATGTTAAATACTAACACAGTCTATCTTAAATCCTCCCCAAACCTATGTACTTTAAGAACTAAAGTGCCAAAAGCACTTTATTATCTGGGAGTATACTTAAAGAATGCAATTCTGCAGTAACGCTTCAGGGTGTATGGGAGTTGGAGAGTTTTAAGACACGGGCCATTGACTCTAATGCTCGGGTACAGACTGGGCAAGCAAATTCTGATTTTAGAACTCATCAGAGAAGTAACTATGTAAATTCTTGAGTTCGTGCATGTGCTAAAATTACAAAAAAATCATTCAGGATACTACCATGAAAGAAAAATTAATTGAGGAAAATCATGTCTGATCACTGCAGATGGATCTATAATGAAAGTATGCATAGACTTGGTACTCAAAAGACTCGTGAATGTATAAAAAATTTCAGAGGAAAGTCATAAAGGTTTAGCAATAGAGTTTTCCTTAGAGCAATATCATCTTTTTAAAGTTAGGTTTATTGAGGTATAATTTAGATACAGTAAAACTCATCCTTTTTAGATACACAGTTCAATGGGTTTTGACACGCATATCCAGTTGCGTAACCACCACCACAATCCAGATATGGATTACTTTAGTCTCTCCAAGCAGTTTTCATTTTTTTCTTTCTTACATATCTATTTTATTGAATTAATTGAGGTGATATTGCTGAATAAAATTATATACTGTCAGGTGTTCATTTCTCTAATACATCATGCGTATATTGTACTGTGGGTTCATCACCCCAAGTCAAGTCTCCTCCCATCACATTTATCCCCCCTTTACCCCCTTCTTCCTGTCACCCCCTTTCCCTCTGGTCATCATCATGCCGTTGCCCAGTAGTAGCCCATTGCATGAATGTATCCGTTCACCGATTGACAGACAGTTGAGTTGCTTCCAGTATTTTGTGATTCTGAATAAAGCTGCTATAAATGTTTGTATACAAATCTTTGTGTAGACACACATTTTCATTTATTTCTGGGTCAATACCTAGGTGTGGGATCACTAGGTCATGTAGTGAATATGTATTAAAATTTACTTTTAAAAACTGCTGAGCTGTTTTCTTAAGTAGTTGTATTGTTTTTGCATTTCTGTCAGCAAAGTATAATTCTAGTTGCTTCACATGTTTGTCAGCACTTGGCATTGTTAGCGCCTGTTGTTTTTGACATGTTTTAATTTCAGCCATTCTAATATGTCTTTAATGGTATCTCATCATGGTTGTGTTTTGCATTTCCCTAATGACTGATAATGTTGAATATCTTTGTATGTTATACATATCTGTTTGATGAAATGTTTATTGAAATATTTGGACATTTTAAATCAAGTTATTTGTTTTCTTATTATTGAGTTACAAGAGTTCATTATATTTTCTAGATATAAGTCCTTTATCGGATAGTTGTTTGCAAATATTTTCTGCCAGTGTGTGCCTTACCTGTTCATTTTCTTTCAAAGAACAGACATTCTTTTTTAAAAGATTTTATTTATTTATTTTTAGATAGAGGGGAATGGAAGAGGAGGAGAGGAACAAAAATATCAACATGTGGTTGCCTCTCATGCACCCCCAACTCAGGCATGTGCCCTGACTGGGAATCGAACCAGTGACTTTTTGTTTTGCAAGCTGCCACTCATTCCACTGAGCCACACAAGCCAGGGCAACGTTCTTAATTTTAAGTTGAAGTGATCATTTTTGTGTGATTTGTGATTTTTATATTCTGTATTGCAAATCTTTGCTTGAAGCCAGAAATACAATTCCAGGGAGCATAGCGAGTCCCAGACAAGTTAGACCCAAAGAAGACCACACCATGACACATCATAATTAAAATGCCAAAGGTCAAAGACAAAGAGAAAATCTTAAAAGCAGCAAGAGAGAAGTGTAGAGAGTTACCTTCAAAGGAGTTCCCATGAGACTGTCAGCTAATTTCTCAAAATAAACTTTTCAGGCAAGAAGGGACAGGCAAGAAGTATTCAAAGTGATGAAAAGCAAGGACCTACAGCCATGATTACTCTACCCAGCAAAGCTATTGTTTAGAATAGAAGGGCAGATAAAGTGCTTCACAGACAAGGTAAATCTATAGGAGTTCATCATCACCGAGCCATTATTACATGAAATGTTAAAGGGACTTATTTAAGAAAAAGAAGATCGAAACTTTGAACATTAAACAGACAACAAATTCACAACTATCCACAATTGAATCTAAAAAAAACAAACAACCAAGCAACCAGAACAGGAACAGAATCAGAAATATGGAGATCATTTGGAGGGTTATCAGCTGGGAGGGGGAAATGGGGGATGGGGGGGAAAGTACAGGGATTACTAAACACAAACTGGTAGGTACAGAAGAGACGGGGGAGGTTAAGAACAGTATAGGAAATGGAGAAGCCAAAGAACTTATATGCATGACCCATGGACATGAACTAAGGGGGGGATTGCTGGAAGGAAGGGGCGTCCCAGGCAGTGGGGGCAAAGGGGGAAAATTGGGACAAGTGTAAAAGCATAATCAATAAAATATATTTTTAAAAAGTCAAGGACACAAAAAATGTATTCTATGTTTTCATGTAGATGTTTTACACTTTTAAATGTTGCTTTTAGATCTATGATCCATTTCAAGTTTATTTTTGTGTATTGCATGAGAACAAGATTGAAGTTTCTCTTTCTCCTTTCTTCCCTCCATATAATTTTTAAATTGTAAATTTTAAATAAATAAAGCATAGGCTATAGAAGTTCACAGCTTACTTAGAGCAATACAAACAATGGCAAATGTATTTGTATATAAAAAGGAAAATACTGTTAAACCTAGTAAATCAATTAAGAGGTTATAAGAAAGAAAATTTAGGGAACTGTAAATTAAAGAATATGTATAAAAATAAAGGTAACAGGCAACCTCAGGGACCGCAACTACTATCATTGGATTCCAAATGTAATTGAAATAGACTTACTGGCAAATTAATCTCTTAACCTGCATTATATTTGGTTAAATATTTCCGAGAAATAGACCTATGCAGTTTTGGGAAAAAGAATTTTGATATCCACAGTTACTGACAATATTTGACATGTTTCTTCCCTATCTTGTCTTCTTTCTATCTTTAATGGAAATACATTCCAAAGTATGTTTGAAATTTTCAAATTAGACATTTTGTGACTGCTTACAGTGTGCTAGCAATAGAATACTTATTTGATTCTTGCTTAAGAAAAGAATTGTCACTTCTCACTATCATCTAGGTCAGTAGCCAGCAAACCAGGGCCCACGGGCCTAATTTAGCCTCTGCCCATTTTTTAATTAAAGCTTTATTGGGACACAGCCATGCCAATTTGTTTATGTATTATCTTTGGCTGCTTTCATGCCACAAGGGTAGAGCTGAGTAATTGTGACAGAGACCACACCAAGTGTAAAACATTTACTCTCTGGCCCTTTACTGAAATGGAATTTTAGAGAAGATTCAGGGTTAAGTAAGGGCAATAAGATTGAAGAACTATTCTGGGGAAAAATGAGGTTGCCTGGATGTTGTTTACTAAGGACACACATAAAGGGTGGAAATGTTTGTGGGGTCCAGCCCTAGAGAGCTTTGAGCCCAAGATTAAGAGACACCGTTTCTGTTATTAAGAGACACCATTTCTATTACAAAGGTGATGAGGACACACTAAAAGTTTCTGAGTGGAAAAATAACATAATCAAATGTGTGGTTATGAAAGCAAGAACTTCTGAAATATGTACAGGAAAGTAAAAATATGCTATTTCCATTGTCTGCATGAGTCACTGTAGACCCAGCCAGAATTTTAAAGATATTTTTGAGATGGAATTGACAGGATTTAATGGCAGACTGATTTTGAGGGTCAGAAACACTAATTTTGATGTTTGAGACTGCCGGTCCCAGTACATGGGACTTTTTGATATGTTGTTGAGTTGAGATACTTGTGATAAATCCACGCGGAAGTGTCCGTTAGGTAGTTGGAAGCAGAGATGTCGAGCTGAGCCAAAATAGAAGAGGTCTCCTTGTTAGGGCTTCGATAGTACTGTCTTAAGCCTGCAGTTCGGTTTGCAGATGGATGAAAGACACAGTAATAAGTTTACTGCTAATCGCCAAGACATGGTGGGGCTGGGTGGAGGTAGAGGAGGGGAGAAAAAGCAGGAAAACCTGTGATGGCATCAACAATAAAAATAACAGTAAAAAAAAAGTGCAATGTGGCCTGGCTGGCGTGGCTCAGTGGATTGAGTGCCGGCCTGTGGACCGGAAGGTTGCGGGTTCGTTTTCCTGTCAGGGCACGTGCCTGGGTTGCCGGCCACGTCCTCAGTTGTGGGCTTGCAGGAGGCAACCAATCAATGTATCTCTCACACATCCATGTTTCTCTTCCTCTCTTTCTCCCTCCTTTCCGCGCTCTCTAAAAATAAAATTAATAAAATCTTTTTAAAAAGTGCAATGCTGACTAAAATATGGCAACAGGTTGGCCATTAGGAGGGATATTGCCACTGGATTAAAACAGAAATGGCCTGGTTGGTGTAGCTCAGTGGATTGAGCACAGGCTGTGAATCCAAGGATCGCTGGTTCAATTCCCAGTAATGGCACATGCCTGGGTTGCGGGCCATGTCCCTAATGGGGTTCACATAAGAGGCAACCACACACTGATGTTTCTCTCCCTTTCTTTCCCCTCTCTCTAAAAATAAATAAATAAAATCTTAAAAAAAAAAAACAGAAATGGAAGAGAAGCATTGCTGTGAATGTAATATTTCAGCTCTTCATACTAGTTATTATTTATTTTATTGTTCTGTTTTGAAAGATATAAACTTTAAATTCTTCACGGATAACCAGGTAAAGGGTGGTTCTGTTATTCTAGCTTTACTGAGATATAATTGACAAATAACATTGTGTAAGTTTAAGGAGTACAATGTGATGTTATGGTGAACTAATACGTTGTATATTGTGAAATGATTACTATGATGAAGTGAGCTAACACATTCATCACCTTATATAGTTACCTATTTTTTTGTGTGTGGTGAGAACATTTAAATCTGCTCCCCTAAACTCCAAGTATATAATACAGTATTGTTAACTATAATTATCACCCTATACGTTAGATCTCCAGACTTACTCATCTTATAACTGAAAGTTTCTACACTTTAATCAACATCTCTCTATTTTCTCCACCCCTAGACCCTGCCAACCATGTATTTACTGTTTCAGGGACTTGTGTTTAGATTCCATATATGAGATCACACAATATTTGTCTTTCTCTGTCTGATTTATTTAACTTAGTAAATGCCCTCAAGTTTCATCCATGTTGTTACAAAAACAAGATTTCCTTCTTTTTTTTTTTTTTTTTTTTGGCTGAATGATATTCCATTTTGTATATGGACCATTCACTTTATCCATTCATCTGTCAGTGTACATTTAGTTTTTTTCCATGTCTTGAGTACTGGGAATAATAGTTTAGATCAATCAGGGGATGAGAAGGTAAGTGGGTAAATTATTTAAAGTTCAAAACCACTTTATTTGTGATGGTGTGTCCTATTTTCTTCTAAAGTAAGATGTCATCCTTTGTCTCTCATGTACAATCATAGTGTATGCTCCAGGAAAGAGCAGGTTTGTCTTATTCATCATTTTATCAAGGAGTACGTGTTTAGAATATAACCATTAAATGAATGAATGAAACATTTGACTATTTCCGTAACTAACAAGTGTGCTGTGTAAGCAGAATCATATTAGTTATTTACAAAAATACACAATCAGAATGATCCAGGGAGTTAAGATTTATACAATCTTGTTACAAAGGCAATTCCTACCCACATTCACTCCTTAGACAATAATAGAAAAGCCATATTAAATTTAATTAAGTAATGCATACAGTAAGTGCTATTGGAGAGCAGGTAAATGCCCTCTAAAGTGCTTCCCCAGGAAAGGAAAAGAGAAAAATAGTTTCAGCTGGGAAAATTGGGGGACTGCTTTACTATAGAGCAGGGGTATCAAACTCATTTTCACCAGGGGCCGCATCAACCTTCAACCTTGCAGTTGCCTTCAAAGGGCTGAATGTAATTTCAACTCCTTAAAGTTAAGAAGTAGTTACATGTATACAATCCTAAAATGACATTCAGCCCTTTGAAGGCAACTGCAAGGCTGATGTGGCCCCCAGTGAAAATGAGTTTGACACCCCTGCTTTAGAGGTAGGATTTCAGTTTTAAGAATATGTAGAGATGAAGGTGAAGGAGGGGAGACACTTATAGACTCTACATCATAGAGTAAAGGTTCAGATGAAGGAACAAACCTGTGAGAGCATCGTGAATGCGGAGGAACCTACAAAACTGTGGTTTCGTCATGCTAGCTTGCCTCAGAAGTTGCTCATAGGAGCAGGTTGTATTTGTAATACAGGTGGCCATGGCTAGGTGGAATAAAGAGGATAAGGTAGGCAGGTAGGGTATGAAGTCTTTGAAAGTATACACGGGTGTTCCAAATTTTAATCCAGAGCATTGAAGAGCCAATGAAGACAAAATCTGAGGAGAGATTCAAGGAATACTCCAGCTCTGTGGTATTGTAGACTGATTACGTTATTAAAGCAAATACCATATTTTGCCATGTATGATTTCCACTTTGTTGCCCAAATTTTTGAGGGAAAAATAAGGATACAGCTCTGGCTGGTGTAGCTCAGTGGATTGAGCGCGGGCCTGCGAACCAAAGAATTGCGGTTCGATTCCCAGTCGGGGCACGTGCCTGGGTTGCGGGCCAGTTCCCAGCTGTGGACACACAGAGGCAACCATACATTGATATTTCTCTCCATCTCTCCTTCCCTTCCCCTCTAAAGATAAAATAAATAAATAAATAAATAAAATAAGGATACACATTATACATAGTAGTCCTAATTCCGTATTAAATGTTTTTAATTCTTCTATTTATGCTAATTCATTCAAAGTACAACTCTAGAGAGCAATAATGATATCTTTATGCAAAATAATACCCTTGGAATATGATGATCGGTTTTGTTTCTAAATATTAATTAATTTTAAAAATTGACGTGAAAGATTTTTTCCCGGAAACCTTGGGTCACAAACGTGGGTGCGCGTTGTACTCAGGAGTGCCCTATACACAGCAAAATACAGTACCAGCCATGAAATAGAACCAATGCCATCCATATTCTTTATAAAGAAAAAAATGTGGGACAACTGTACTAGAACAACAATAAAAAAGAAGAAAATGGTGCAAATGTATTATGATGAAATGCAAATGAGGTACAGATAGATGGGGTACAGATAGATGCGACACACACAGAAACCAAAAGTTAATCTTATTTACATGCCTATGAATGTACATGGATACATTTGTATCATGGAATGTTTTGATGCCAAAGTATTTAAAATGCTGGGACACAGTTCCCCACAGTAGGTGCTGGATTCTCTTCTCCTCATCTTCTATTCCTCTTCTCTGTTCCTGATTCACTCATGTTTGCTATCTTCCATAGTAATGAATTGTAATTTTAAAATTTATTCAGCGGCTTGATTAAAGAGATATAAAGCTTCTATCCTCAGCTCATCACCGCTGTCTTTAACTGATACTAAGATTTTCTGCATTGTTTTTGTTATAAACACAATAGATTGTTTCTGGCTGGTAGTTCTATAAGGACCCTTTATTCTAGTGGTTTTCAGCAGATTTATCTTAGTAGTATAATTCCAGTGTCAAAGGGCAAAAGAGTTTAAGCTCCATATAATGTTATTGTTAAAGTTTTAATTTGCATCAATTTACTTCTCTTGTCAGTTGTCACACTCTATTACAGTTGTGCCTCATCACATGCTGAAGGAGCAAATTAAGTCCGAGGTACAAAATGATGTGATTTCTTGGGAAAGGCTATTCATGGATCTAAATTTCAGCCATGTTTAGCTTGTTGCTCATTAATTTTGATATCTCTTAAGAATACAGAATAGCATTCTCTGGACAGCAAAATTTGGGGCATAATTTTACAGTTCTCTTTAGAAAGCATGAAAGACACTATCTTTAACGATGACATATTTCTTTTTTTTTTTTTCTAATTTCTATTTTTCCTATAGTGTGAGTTTCCGGTATATAAATTTTCATTTGCCTTTTCCGCCTTACAGGATACGCCTTTAAAAGCTCAGTCAGATCACGTCACTTCTCAAATCCATTGGCTCCCACTTCTGTTAGAGTAAGAGTGCTTAAAGGGACATTCAGTGCCCTGCACGATCTAGCTTTTTATTTTCTTTCTGACTCTCTCACCTCCTCTCATTCTAATGCCTTTACACTGGTTGAGTATCCCTAAAATATGCCAGGCATGCCCATTCCTCTTGGGCCTTTATCTCGTGGTTTTATCCAACCACCTAGAATGCCCCCCCCCCCCCGCCCAGGCCTTCATATGCCTTACACATACATATTATCTTACTCCCTAACATCTTTTACTGAAACATAATTTTTTTCACTGGTGATTTTCCTGAGCACATATCAAAATTGCACCTCTCTCTCCTCGACTCTTCCTGTCTGTCTGTGATGTTTTTAAACCCTTATCTCTGTCCTACAGACTAAATATTTTACTAGATTTCTTAATGTTATCTGCCTCTCCCCAGCTAGAATGCCAACCCCATGAAGCAGAGATTTTTGTCTATTTTATTCACGTCTAAATCCGTACGTCTGGAACAGTGCCTGATACAAAGTGAGATCTCAATAAATATTTAACAAATGAATGAACTGATTTTAATCCACTGTGTCTGTAGGGGTAGTGTATATTATTCTTCCTTTCCTCTTGCCTCTTCCCCTTCCTTATCCCTTCCTTTCTCCCCATGTGTGGCTGTAGAACACTAACGCGTCCTGCCTTCTTCCAAGGTTATCAGTTCCCCAGTGTGCCTGGAAGGAATGTGTAACTGCCTATGCTCGCCTTGTAGGTGTTTAGCTTTAGAAGAATGTATGCTATGAGTTTTCTTGTTTTTGCTTTTTATTGAATTTATTGGGGTGACACTGTTTAACAAAATTATGCAGCTCTCAGTTGGACAATTCCACAACGCATCACATAAAGACAAGTACCATATGCTTTCACTCATATATGAAATCTAATGAGTGAAATGAACTGACAAGTAAAACAGAGGCAGACTATGCTACGGGTGTTCTTAAATTAAGGTATTATCATTTGGGGAAGGGATGTATAAATGGCCAAGCCACTACCTGTTTACAAGGGGCAGAGTTTTCATGACATATCCGTGTCTTCACCATTTTATCCCCAGTGACTTACACAGAGCCTGAAACTTATCAGGTCCTCAGAAATATTTGGTGAAAGAAGGAAGAGTAAGACCACACATTCTTTCTATTCCCACAGACCTGCCCATCATCCTAGGCAACAGGTCTTCCTCACATGAAACGGACAGAATGGGAGTGGTTGGTGGCCATGTTCAAATTCCATCCTTGGTGTCTGACTGTGCAAGGAGTACACCTTCCTGTGAGAATGTGAAGTGGCAGCTCTCTGGGGTGGCCTACCGGAGGGCCAAAGGTAAGGAAGGAAAACCATCTTTGGTGTTCTAACAATTCTTGGGGTGCCAAGGATGGTGACTTCACAGGGGGTATAGAATATTATGAGGTCTATCACTGTGGAAGCTAATTATATATGCTAAGCCATGTAATTTGTATTTCATAAACCAGATACTTTTAATGGGCCTTTTAACTTCCTTCGGGTGTTCCCTCCTTCACTTCCTCCATAGGTTATTGCTCAAGCATTTCTGGCCACTCCTAATTATCTGTTGGCTTCAGGCAAGCCGGGTTCTGACTGTTAGTCCTAGAGAAGCCTTGGGCAAAGAAATTCACAACTATAGTTACCAAAATTTTTTCCATCAGTGTGCCTCTGCAATAACACTTCTCGTCATCACAGCTGCCTTGGTGCTTTTAAGATTTTTTTATTGCTTGGAGCTATTTGATCACAACCATCCCTCTGGATTTGTAGCTTTTGACCTGTTAAACCCTCTAGGTCCCATGGGTGTGTGTTTATTCTTAGCAAGTCAGGGAATCAATATGTCAATATTTTCCAGGATTATGTATTTAATAATGTATTAGTCTGAATTAGGGGAACATTTTACCTTCCCCTCAACTTTGAGAAACTTATTGCATGACTGCATAAATATGTTATCTGGATTTGTTCCGAAAAAGAACTTCAAGCTTCTGACAAAATGGATACAGTGCAACGTAATATATTAAAAATGAGTGATGGAGATTTGAGATGGTAAGCTAATGAGAGCATTTTTGTGTCATTTTCCTGTGGATTTCTTTCTAAAAATAAGAGAATAAAGTTATACAAAAGGAATAAATCTATAAGAGTAAAGAAAATGGGAGAGGTCACAAATAAATGAGAAAGTTAAAATGCCTTCATGTTGGTATCACATGGGACATAGTTATGGGGGACTTACAAAGGTTACCTAAAAGGAGATATAAATAGTCAGAAGATTACTGAGATTCCTGAGCAACACTACATGCATACTAAATGATGATGGAACCATTCCTTCAAAATTACAACCCATATTCCTATACTGAGAAGAGACGCAAATCAAATGTGAGTATAAAAGAAAAATATACAAGGATTTCATTCATTGTAATGCCCACACTCCTTTTCTAAGAAGTTATGTGAGGATGTAGTGACAAAAACAATTTTAAGGGTATACTAAGGAGAAATGTATAGGAACTGAGAAACTGGATCCAACTCAAGACGGTCCCAATGTGGCATCTCAGGAAACAGCAGTTCGGCCAGCCTGGAAAACAGCTAATGTACTTTGGATCTAGTAGATAGAGATTCTGTGAGGAAAGTTTCCACATAGTAGGATGGGGCATGGGAGAAATTGATAGAGTAGAATATATAGTTGGCATCTGGGAGAAAGCAGGGTACGGTAAAATTAAATCATGCAAAGAATTCAGAAAAGCCATTTGAAACTCCTGGAAAATAACAGAAAACTATATAGAAAGCCATGGTCTACCTGTGAACCAAACTAAATTGTACTATGATGTTCAGCAGTTTAAAAAAGTAGAAGAGAAGACAATACCTATTGTAGTTGATGTTAGAAACTCTTCCCCTTTGTGTGGCTCAAGGGTCACAGCATTGAGCTCAAGAGGAAGGAAATTCAATCTCAGTGTAGAATTTGGTTTGTACTGAAGGTATTTACATTGGCTTAAAATGAAAATGCGACTTGATTGATTTTTTAGGCTTTATAATCATTCTATTAAAAATGCTGGATATATCGACATTCATTGCAAACGGCTTATATGTGAACAAGAGAGTATGTAATTCAAAGTAGGACATGAGTGCAGGGTCGTGGGACACACAGAAGAAAGAGTCGACGTGCTAATACTCTCAAAACAAGGGGGCAGTCGGGGGATAACTGATGAAAGTTAGTACAACAGGGATCGAATATGTGGGTTTAATGTTACGAACCTTATTAATAACATAACCAAGAAAAGAGAAAGGAGAAAATTAATAAGCTAAATCCACATATTTCTTTTTCTTTCTTTCTTTATTTTTTATTGTTCAGTTACAGTTGTCCCGCCATTTTCCGTTGCTCTCCCCTGCTCCACCCACCCCATTGTCCACGCCCATGGGTCCTCTACTCATGTTCCTTGACTTGCCCCTTCCCCTTCATTTCCCCATTTCATACGTAGGGAAATAGAAGTATATGTGCATTATTTAGAGGAGTGGGATTTACCATCGTTAGTTCTATGAGCAGAAATACTTAAAATAAGTTATTTGGGGGAATGGTACTGTGGTGGAGAGGTGAGGAACGGGAAACTATTGTTTGATAGCTCTTTTGTTTCTTGATTTCTTTACCATGTGTATCTATCATTTTGATTAAAGAAAGAAATGCAATGTTTCTAGAATTAAAACAGACTAAGTGCTCCAAGGGACGGCAGAGTATTGAACTAAGAAGGGGTAGGACACACATTGTGGGGCTTAAAGAAAGTAGGAGACCTGGCTGGTGTAGCTCAGTGCATTGAGCGCGGGCCTGTGAACCAAAGGATCATGGTTCGATTCCCAGTCAGGGCACATGCCTGGGTTGCAGGCCAGTTCCCTGCAAGGGATGCATGAGAGGCAACCACACATTGATATTTCTCTCCCTCTCTCTCTCCTTCCCTCCCCCTCTAAAGATAAATAAATAAAATGTAAAAAAAAAAAAAAAAAAAAAGAAGGTAGGAGAGTACTCCAGGAAGCGCTCTAACCCCCAAGTAGGTTGGAGGAATGAGCAAGGAGTATGAAATGGAGGTAAGCCGAGACAGGGAGAGAGTTCCTCAGTGTAGATGACTATTGTAATTCTCTCTGGATAATGAACATTGGTCCAGAAGCAAGGTAGTGAAACTAAAGGTGGGATGTGAACTGAGATTTTTTTCCTTTTACACTTGTCCAAATTTTTCCCCCTTTGCCCTCTTCTGCCCGTCCCACCCTCCACTTTCACAGTACGTCCCCACCCTGTTGCCCATGCACATGGGCCATTCATACATGTTCTTTGTCTTGTACCTTCCCCATCTTTTACCATTATTCCCTCCTCCTTCTTCCCCTCTGCTCACTTTCAGCCTGTTCCATGTTGAGATTTTAAAGAGAGTAAAGGTGGATCAACTTGGTGATGGCCATTGGCCAATAGTAGCAACAGAAGCTAATCCTCCATGACAGTGATTTTCAACTGATGTGCCCCAAGAATCTTTAAAACATGTGTTACCAAACTATGTAGTCAGGGGCACTGACCTCTTTTCCCTTAGGTTGTCGAATAAACAATGACAACAGCCAACACAGCAATAGGCATCTTGTGTGAATGAATCAAAATTATATATTTTTTGTCAGCTTCACAAAAACTATAATATATTTTGTTGTTCCACAGAATTTTAGTAATTAGTTTATGTGTGCCACAAGATGAAAAACGTTGAAAATCTCCCCTCTCTGGGGAAAATGTCCTTAATTTAGGCAGCGTCCTCACACCTTGGTATCAAGCGATGACCTCACAATGAAATAGCACCAACAAAAATAGAAGAAAAACTGCAGTGAGTCAGCCACCACGTAATAAGATTCCCAAAACTACGGATACAAACATTATGAGACAGATAATATAGAATCATTATGTTTGAAATGATTTTTTAAAGAAAACATTTGCAAACAGCGAGAGGACATTAGGAATAGACTGGGAATTTTTGTACATAAAATGAGAACTTTAGAAATAAAAATATTGTAACTATAAAATACAAATGTGATAATATATTCATAACACAGAGTGCTATTCAGCTGTGAATATGCACAAACTACAGCTATATCCCCAATTTTTCTTTCTTGATTCTCTCTATTCATTCCTTCTGGGATTCTGACTAGGATGTGAATTTTTCTGGGAGTGATGGAAAATGTGGGTCCAGGGACATAGAAACACAGTGAATCCTAACCACAATAAATAAAGTAGAATGATACCAAGGCACATTGTAAAGAACCTGCAGAATATCAACGGCAAAAATATATTTTAAAAATTCCCTCTAAATAAGAAAGATCGCCCACAAAAGAAAGACAATTATAGCAGACTACTAAATAGCACAATCAAAAGCATGAAGAGCAAGAAAATAAACAACTTAGAATTGTGTAGTCAGAAAACTAAAAGATCAAATTAAAATGTCTGAATATTAACATAAACTAAGATACGTTTACCACCAATGACTTTTACTAAAGGAATTTTTAAAAGGTGTTCTTCAGGAACAAGTAATATTATCACAGAAACACAGTCTGAACAAATACAAAGGTAAAAACAAATATAAACTCAAGAATAATCAATATAAAATAATAACAATAAGAACATAATTACAATACTGGAAAGAATCAGCACTTAATTTTGGAAAGAGATATTCAGAGTTAACATGTTCCAAGGTCTCTATATTGTTTTTTCAGGGTTAAAATACCGTTTAACTTAGTCATTGTTTAGTTGAGCATGCATGGGAAAATTTCAAGAGCAAACATAAGAGAATAGAAATATAATTAGCAAGGCAGTGAAGACAAAAAAGAAATTGGTGGGGAAAAATACCTCAACCCAAAATTGAAAGGGAAGAAAAGCAAAGAATTTTTTAAAAAGCATGATGAACAGAAAGTAAAAAGTAAGTTAATAGAAATAATTCCTAACATATATTAAATAAATATATATGGAGGAAACTTACCATTTAAAAACAAATTATATTATTGGATAAAAACAGTAAAACAACAACCAGCCTGATGACCTTTCTAATAGGCACACTTGAAACATGAGGCGCAGATGCAGAAAGCTCAAGCATGGGAGAAAAATAAACTAGGTAAACACTGATTAAAAGGATACTTTAAGACCAAAAAACCCCACTATTAAGAATAAAGATGATCACTACATACAGTTGAAAAAATTTCAATTCACGAGGAAGGTAACCTAATTTTAGACTTGTATGAGCATGATTAATACATCAAGATTGATTAGGCAAAACATTGACACAATTACATGGGGAAATCGATCTATTCACCATACTATACTTAGTGGAAAATTGTAACACACCTTTCTTGATTGTGTCAATAACTTTTTAAAGTCAAATATAAAGAAAGTGAAGGAACTGGAAACAATGTGAATATCCATTTAATAGTAAAATAGAGAAAAATATATAATAAGGTAAAATACCATACAGGTATGACAGCTATGAAAATAGATGAGCTGTAGCTCATTTAAACATTATGTCAAATCTCAGAAACATAGTGATCAAAAAAAAGAAGCACAGAAGAATATATGCTGAATGATTCTATACATGATGTCCAAAAACTATAGTGCAAGAAATCAATTTTTAAGTTTCATGAACAGGTACCTGTCAGTCTGGGTTGAGTTTTCCATTCTAGATATCATGACTTAGTTAAAGCTGTTACAATTAAAGCAATGTGGTAGTGAAATGAGTTCAAACAAATTGACCAATGAATTAGAATAGAGAACCAAGAAATGTGAATGTATATAGAGAACTTTGATTATACGAGAGACATGGTATTGCTTATAACCAGGGAATAGAGGGACTCTGGTAAATGGTACTGGCAACAATTGATTATCCATGTAAAAAATTTAAATAAATTGTATAGATCCTTATATCATACAATTCACAAAAATCAATTCCAGAAGCTTTGAGGATTCAAACATGAAATACAAAACTGTAAAAGTTTTAGAAAACAATAAAGGAGCATCTTTCTTACATTGTGTAGGGGGGATTTTTTGAAGACACAAAAAGATCTGAGTATAAAATCAATCAGGCATGAATGTAATTGCTTTTTAATTAAGTATCATTGTTCATCAAAAAGTACTAGAAAGAGAGGGTAATTAAAGAAGCCACTGACTAGGTGAAGCTATCTGTAAGGCTTATAGCTACCAAAGGATTCATGTCCAGGATACGTGACAAGAACAAGTGAGTAAGAGAAAGACAAACAACCCAATAGAAAATTGGGATAAAGAAATAAAACAGGCACTTCACATCAAATGAAATATGTATAGGCAACAAACAGATGAAAAGACACATCTTTTACTAATGTAAATGCAAATGACGAGTGAAATATAGCACTGCACACCCATCAGAATGGCAAAATATTAAGAAGCCTGACACAGCATGTGTGTGAGCAGGAGCACTCTCATACTTACCAAAGTTAGAAAACTTTGGAAAACACATTTTCTTTATTTCTCAAAGTATAACATTCAAATTACCCTATGACCAAACACTACCATATCTAGGAATGACTGAGAGAAACTCTTGTGCATTTTCACCATGTCACCAATATAGGAATTTTCACAGGAATAGTGTTTGTAATAGTCCCAAACTAGAAGCAATCCATCCAAATGCCTAAAGTTGGAGGACAGAGGAATACACACATACGTATACAGGATACAGTCTCAAATACATATACACTCATATTTTTTCACACATTGGGTTGTTATCCAGGTTAAAATGGAATGAGCATGGCTACATGCAAAAACATGGATTAATCTTAGAAACATAATGTTGGGTAAACAAAACATCAAGTCCCTACAGATATGTAGAGTATGATAGGAAAAGTACCTTCAAAATCAGGAAAACCATTGTTGTTTAGGCACATATAAATCTGCAATAAAACTATTATAAATTAAACAAGGGACTGATAACATTCAGGATATTAGTTATGGGGAGTGGGAAAAGCACATAGTTAGATGCAATGGAGGGGTAATGATCTATTTCTTAAGTGTTCAATACATTATGTATGTTATGATTTACATATATGTTATATATGGTCTATGTAACATTGCAAGGAAAATATGGGAAACTAGAATTCCAAGAAACAATAGCAGAAAACAAAGGAACAGGAAAATAATGAGTTAGAATATCAAGGAAGTTAGATTCTCAAATACAAGAAGCCCTGTGCAGTTGCTAAGAGAAAGCCATAAATTTGGGTGTAAGCTTCTTGACAATAGAGGCTAAGAAAGAATAATTGATTACATAGGTCATGAGATTCGTAAACTAAATTTCTGAAGAAGAACTAATATTCCTGGTACTGTACATCTATTCTTTTTGTCATTGTTTTAAAGTATTTATTATATGTCTCTAAGTAAATTGTTAAAACTCTATTCTTGTGATCTAGTGGAATTTAGGGGTAAAACAACAAAATACCTGCTGTTAAAACAATAGAAAGATGAGTGGGGAAAGAGAGAGAATGAATAAAAGAAATGTTTTGCAATAAATGGGTGTTTTGAATAAATTGCCTTATCATCATGGTCAGTGATAAACCCTAGTTGCAACTAATTGTTTTTGAGAGACTTCCTGTATGTTCGTTACCTACACGTTCTCTTTGATGTTTGATAAAATTTAAGGATGGGAGAAATCCACACTTGAAGTCAAGAAAAGGGGCTCTTTTCATAGTTATGTAGCTGTATTTTATACTATGTTTGTTAGCATTCTTTTCATCATTTTATGTTGTCACCATCATAAAAAGAAGCATATTGGCATTAAAGATCTACTCCAATCCAAAAACTAAACTATATAAAACTATAAAAACAAATGTGCTCCTGAAGATCCCAACTCTCAGCTAGCACATGTTTCCCTAATTTCTCTGCGTGCTCATATAGTCTTTTGGTGGTTTCAGATTGCAGAGCCTCAGAAGGAAAACTGCAGCGGAGCTTTTGGGAAACCAGATCTTGCTTTTCCTGGCTGTGCTCTTAGCTTCCTCCATTCCATCCATTGGATGTGCCAGAAATCCATGCACGCCTGTATGATGGCCTAGCTAGATACATAGTAGTAGAATTAACAGGCAACTACCCTGGATTTGTTGACTGTCCCAGAGAGCAAGAGAAAGACAGGGGGATGTGCTTTTATTTCTCTGTGTTGAGGAAGTGTCACCAAAGACAAAATCTGACTTCTTATAATAAGCATTACTTTTATGCAACTGGCCACTGGAATATTGTTTTCAAAGGAATTCATTATGGACCGTTTTTAATATCACATTATATTATATAACATATAATGCATAATCAATAATACCGGCCTTTACTTTTGTGAGGACTATAGAAAAAGTATGAGATTTGAGGAAACTTCCATGCCAGCCACCCCCATCACACACCCACGTGCTGTATACATTATAAAGTAAAAAACCCTTTGCATGACATACATACCCTTAGGAGTGTGGCTCTAGCTTATTTCTCTAACATCTGACACAATCCTCTGTCATGCTCTCTAAGATCCCTTATACCAGAGTTCTTACTTTCCCAGTAAAATTTTACTCTATTGCTGGCACAGTTTCTCCACTTTTGACTCCATAAATACCCTACGATCCCCCATCTTGTAAAGTCCTTGTCACCTTAAAAACTATGTTCCAACGTTGGCTTCCTCAGTATTGTCAAGCCTTGGGAAATAGTGTTCTATCATGGACCTATAACATCTTACATATATCTAAGTTTATTTCTTTGTCTCTTCTTGTGTCCTACGTTGATTATCTACCTCAGTCTTACAATGAGATGATGGCCAGACATTCGTGGGGCTACTTGAGTCCCCTCTAACAATGAGTTGTTATTTGCTACTACTAATCATTTTTATCTGTTTATTGCTTCATATTTTCAAGGTACTTTGATTTTCATTGTCCATTTGATCCTAAAAATAGTTTTAGAAGGCGGTATTATTTCTATTTTTCAAATGAGGAAATAGGCACATAGAAATGAGTTGCCTAAGGATGCACATCAAAATTTCACAACATCTACCAAAATTACATATTCATTTACCCTTTGCCAACAACTTCACTCTTAAAAATCTATCTCAAGGCAAAAGTGACAAAAATATAAAATTATTTATATATACTTCCAGCCAAGATGGAGGTGTAGGTGGACACACTGTGCCTCCTCTCACAACCAAAATTTAGGACAACAAAAATTTATAACCAAAAAAACAAGCAGAACAGACAGAAAATTGAATTGTAAGGAAGTCCGACAACAATTCACCCAGACCGGTAAGAGGGGTGGAGTCCGCAGCCGGCAGAGAGGGGTCGAGGCAGGAAAAGGCGGTGGCTGGTGGTCCCAAGTGCACAGGCAGTGGTTACCGAGCACAGGGAGGCAACAAGCAGATCAAGCGAGGTGCACAAGGTGGCTGACCGTGGTCACACAATTGTGCACAAATAAACCAGGTGAAAACGGGCAGTGAAACAGACTGCACAACCCAGGGCCCCAGTGCTGGGAAATAAACCCTAAAAGCACCGATTGAAAACACTTGTGGGGTTGAAGTTCCGGGAGAGACTTCCAGCCTCACAGGACAGTTTGTTGGAGAGACCCACAGGGTCCTAGAATGTACACTTGCCCACCCACACAGCAATCAGCACCAGAAGGGCCCAATTTGCTTGGGGAAAGTGGCAGAAGGGACTGGAATCCTAGAGAGAGCAGAGCAAGCGCCATTGTTCCCTCTCAGACTCCGCCCCCACACACAACATCACAACACAGTGACTGGGCTGCCCCTCCCTGGTGAACACCTAACGCTCCACCCCTCATACATAACAGCCGCTACTAGACCAAAAAAAAAAAAGGTCAAAGAGGAGAACAAAGCCCCAGAGCTAATTCATCTAAGCGAGGAAGAGATAGCCAACCTATCAGATGCACAGTTCAAAGCACTGGTGATAAGGATGCTCACAAAATTGGTTGATTTTGGTCACAAATTAGATGGACAAATGAAGGCTACAATAAGTGAAATGAAGGAAAACCCACAGGGAACCAATAGTGATGGGAGGAAAACTGGGAGTCAAATCAATGGAATGGACCAGATGGAAGAAACAAGCAAACAAATAGAAAAGAATGAAGAAACAAGAATTTAAAAAAATGAGGAGAGGCTTAGGAACCTCCAGGACATCGTTAAACGTCCCAGCATCCATATTACAGGGGTTCCAGAAGGGGAAGAGGAAGAGCAACAAGTGGAAAACTTATTTGAACAAATAAGAAAGGAGAACTTCCCCAATCTGGCAAAGGAAATAGACTTCCAGGAAGTCCAGGAAGCTAAGAGTCCCAAAGAAGTTGGACCCAAGGAGGAACACACCAAGGCACATCATAATTGCATTAGTCAAGATTAAAATGAAGGAGAGAATTCTAGAAGCATCAAGGAATAAGGGACAGTCACCTACAAAGGAGTTCCCATCAATTTCTCAAAAGAGACCTTACAGGCAAGAAGGGGCTGGAAAGAAGTATTCCAAGTCATGAAAAGCAAGGACCTACATCCAAGATGACTCTATCCAGCAAAGCTTTCATTTAGAATGGGAGGGAAAATAAAGTGCTTCTCAGACAAGGTCAAGTTCAAGGAGTTCATCATCACCAAGCCCTTATTATATGAAATGTTAAAGGGACTTATCTAAGAAAAAGAAGATCAAAAATATGACAGTAAAAAGACAGCAAACTCACAGATATTAACAACCACACCTAAAAGAAAAGCAAACTAAGCAAACAGCAAGTATAGGAACAGAAAGACAGAAATGGAGATAACATGGAGGGTTATCAACAGGGGAGTGAGAGGAGGAGAGAGGGGAAAAGGTACAGAGAATAAGTAACATAGATGGTGGGTAGAAAATAGACAGGGGGAGGGCAAGAATAGTGTGGGAAAAGTAGAAGCTAAAGAACTTATGACCCATGGACATGAACTAAAGGGGGGTAATGTGGGTGGGAGGGGGTGTGCAGGGTGGAAGGGAATGATGGAGAAATGGGACAACTGTAATAGCATAATCAATAAAATATATTAAAATAATAAAATTTATTTATATAAACAGCTCTTAATTATAACATTAATTATAATAGCAGGAGATTTGAAATGACTAATGGTTATCGAGAGAGAAGTGAACGAATAAAGCAGTGATCTTCAACCTTTTTCATCTCATGGCACACATAAACTAATTACTAAAATTCTGCGGCACATCAACAACATATTGTTTGCCAATCTGACAAAAATGGGTATAATTATGATTCATTCACACTGGATGGCTATTGTTGTTTTGGCTGCTGGCAGCTTTTATTTGACAATCTAAGGGAAAGGAGCTCAGTGCCCCCAACTAAACAGTAAGGTATTGTGTGTTTTAAAAATGCATGTGGCACACTGTTTGAAAATTGATGGAATACAGTATAGGACACCTACCTAAAGGAGTACTATGCAGCTATAAAAAGGGGGAAAAAAGCAGATCTCCATAACTGTGTGGAGCAGTCTCTCCAGAATTACTGTTAAATGCAAGGGGAAGTCAGTCTGGATGATCTATTTTATTCATGCGTGTGTGTTATTTTTATTTTTAAAAACAAATATTGAGAAGGTAAACCAACAAATAAAAATGCTTGCCTATTGAAAATTAATAATAAAAATAAAATTATAAGAATGCTTGTCTACAGGAGAGAGAGAAGGGTACAGGATGGAAAGACAAAATATAGAATCTATTTCTCTGAAACCAACTTGTTCACCAGTTTTGACTTTGAAAATTTGTAAGTCATTCATATTTTAAAAGAAAATCAGGCAAAAAATAGGTTCTTACAAATTTACAAAATACCAAGATATGTTTTACATGTTAAGTCATAGCACAAACTCATAAGGAAGAATTTTTTAATTTAAAATTGTTTTCAATTATAGTTTACACTCAATATTACTTTGTATTAGTTTCAGGTGTACAGCCTGGTGGTTAGACAATCATGTACTTTTCAAAGTGGCCTCCCTTGGTATTTCTAACACCCACCTGGCACCATGCATAGTTATTACAATATTATTTATTTAAGTGACTTTAAAACACAGTTATTTTGACCCTAGTATTTTAGGTATGTACCCTAGTAGCATATATTCAAAGAACAAGAAAAACCTTTTGAGCTAAACTCAAAATCTTATTGTTAGAAATAATATAAGTACTGACTGCTATTGGGTTGGCCAAAAAGTTCGTTTAGTTTTTTCCGTAAAATAAAAGACACATTTTTCATGTTTACCAAGAACTTAATTGATTTGGATATTTTGAGTATGTCATTTGTCTCCTGTGTGGTATAACTTTGACTATTTCCAATTAATGTGTTGATTTGACTGCTGTCGACTTCAACTGGTCTACCCAACCTTGGAGCATCATCCAGTGAGAAATCTCTAGCACAAAACTTCACAAACCACTCTTGACACATCTGAGCGGTCATGTCACCTTCTCTACACACTGCAGAAATCTTTTTGGTGTGTTTCAGTTGCATCTTTACCTTTCTTGAAATCATAAAGCATAATATGCCAAAATGTTGCTTATTTTCTTCCATCTTCAATATTAAAATGGCTACATAAAAATTCACCAGTTTTGATAAGTTTTTTTTTTTTAATGCACACTGAAATGACAGCTATCACAATACAATCGAAGTTGTTTCAAGAAACATCTTATGGAAAAAGCCAAATAAACTTTTTGGTGAACCCAATATTTTGGCTCTGTATTGGCAGAGAGAGGGAGAGAGCTGTATAAATGTCATTAAGGATCCAAGATTTTGATCATAAGACAAAAGAGATAAAAATATATAATCAAAGGAGTTAAATGCAATCCCTGTGATCTTAGATGTGAGTTTGAAACATCAGTATGAACTAAGGATTTTGTTTTCTTGTTGGAAAAATTCCATATTTTTACCTCAATTCTTCAAAGCGAACCAGTGAAGTAATGATTTTCCCTAGCAGTGAAACTGTCATCTTCAAATACCGGGTCTTATTAAATGAACCAAAGTTCCTTGGAGAAATGGGTGATTTCAGGTCCAAGGCAGGACATGAACTTGGGGTATCTAGTGCCAGAAATCTGAGAAGAACATCTACTGGGGTCCTGTTAATGTAACAGAAGCTGCCATGAGGGAGATCCTGCTGTCAAAATTGGAATAATACAATCATGATAGGACTAATTAGTGGAATGGACACATGAACATGGGGAATTCACACTAAAGTTAATCGTGCTCCTTTGGAATTTACTAAAGAATCAACTTATTATTCTGAAAATTGGTAAATAAAGTGAAAGAATGCAACACTTAACTGCCCATTTGTGTATGATTTGTATTTTAGAATACCTTAATAGCCTGTAAGGAAACATTTTTAGAAGAACCCCAACTAATAAGTTCATAAGGAATGATAGTATTAGAAAATTATGATTATGAAATTCTTAATAAAATGCTAAATCGATGCAGCAGTCATTTAAGGTTGCTAAAATTGTTGACTGAATGGTAGATGAGGAAATGTAAAATTGATGGATAAGGGTGAAAACACCTGATTAATCTTAGCCTCGCTAAAAGTGGGGCAAGCAGTCTTCATGTGCTGTCTGAAGGGGTGCCATAGGAAGTAATACAGCAATCTCGAATTATCGTTGACCGAAGGAAGGTGCAGGGAGGGGACTAAATTTCATCATGTCTCTACATCGAACTTCTAGTCTGCAGGAAATACAGAAATTGGGAGAACATGATAAGAGGATGATACAATCAGCCAAATCCAGAACTCAGTTGAATCTACAGGGGGAAAAAAAATGGCCTACATTGTTTAACAAATGCATTTTAGGAGAAAAGATGGAATAGAGGAACAATTGTAAAATAAAAGAAACTTAGACATAAAAACCAAATACAATGCATGGCCGATGTTGAGATCCTCATTAGAATAACTCAACTGGGAAAAGACAGGTTGGAGACAGTTCATGGAAATTTGAATGTGGCTCAAGTACTAGATGACATTTAGAAATGACTTTTAATTTTAATTGGGTTATCATCATGTTGAGAATATGTTAAAAAACACTCTTACTAAATCAGGTGAATGCTCTTGTATGTAAATTACATCTTAATATTTTTTAAACCTAATAATAGAAACAGGGACATGGATACATGGAACAGACTGACACTGTCAGAGGGGAGGGGGATTGGGGGAGTGCATGAATGAAGCTGAAGTGATTAACCAAAATACATATATACATGTCACAGGCACAGACAACAATGCGGTGATAGCTAAAGGGAAAGGGGGTAGGGGTAGGTGAAGGGTGGGTAAAGGGGCTAAATGGGGATGGAAAGAGAGACTTTGCCTGGGACGATGGGTGCACAATTCAGCGTGCAGGTGGTGTTTCGTTGAGTTATACACTTGAAACATGTATGGTTTTGCATACCAATATCACCCCAATAAATACAATAAATTCAAGGTTTTTTTTTTTTAAATCCTAGCTTTGACAAAGGATTATCTGTTGGATAGGCATACATCTGATGTGTTAGACTTGCTTCATAATATTCAGATAGAAGGGGAAGTAGGGTGTAGAGATGTGACAGGATTAACAAATTGTTTCTAAATATTGAAGCTGGACCATGGGTACATGGGAGTTGATATGTTTGTTATACTTTGTGTATGACATTAAATTGTCACAATAAAAATAGTAGAATAATAAGTACAAGAAGGCACATAACATATTAGCAGGATGCCAACCCAACCCTTATGAGCCTAATGTTCTCTATTATAATTATCTTTGAGAACTTGAACTAGTGTATGTATAAGACAACTTCCTGCCTTCTAGGGCTTTATAAATGGCTTGGAGAGATAAGACACATCCTCAAACAACTCTGATGCAAGGTATCATGCCAGGAACCCAGAAATTTAGATTCGGTTGAGGTGTAAGTCCTCTGCGTATCACAATACGCCTAGGAGTCTGGGGCATACAGGGCACGAGTGAGTGTAAGTGGGAAGGGCATTGCCCCTTCTGTTAAAATGCCAGGCACTTTGGGTGACTAGGAAAATAGGCCCGTGCTTCAGTATCTAAACAAAAATCTGCCAAATGGTTATCCTACGTGCACATTAGATCAAATATTGTCCCCACATCTGTCATGCTGCAAATCTGAGAGAAGTGTTTGCTTTGGCTTTCTGTGCTGAGAGCTGAACTGCATGTGTTAGCCCCCCTTGTGCATAGCAACAGACAACAGAATTTTCACAGTGTAATGGATACCTTGTTGCATCAACAGCCTGAGGGGCTGAGTATGGATAAGGGTTCCAGTGTTCCAGTGTATGTCTCGGAACAGTTGTTTCGGGTTGGGGTGTTGGTGAAACTGGTGGTGGTGAGGTGTCTGTGTTTGTGTGTTTTGTGCTGTTCCACACACACAAATTAAGAAGACGAGGTGTTTTACCGTGTCTGGGAGAGAATTTGAATAATGGCAACAGTGGTGTTGATGGTGAGAGGGTCAGCAGGGACACTGGAAAGGAGAAGGCCAAACACTTTGAGGAGCATCAGAATTAAGTAGGCATAGCAGAGGGGCCAAGAGCAGGGTGAGCTGCTTCGATGGGTTGTAGTAGAAACCTTTTCCAAAGGAGCCAAACTAAACAGTTGAACAACCCAGGCAGTAGCAGCAATATAAAAATAAAAGACCACCGTAAGAAGAAAGAGTTAACCAAACCCTGATGAGAGGCTGGAGATACATGGGCATGCAGACACTTAATGTGAATCACTCTTCCCAGCAGCATTTAGAACGCAGTGGGAAGAGAGCAGAAAACCACTGAAGGAGCTGTGTTTCCTGCCCATGCAGGAGTTTGACATTGGGCTATGGGGACAGCTATCTTCCTATTTAAATTATCAGAAAGAAAGGAGGGACGGTCTTACCACTGTCATACTTCCAAGATTTCATTTTATTGCGTTGAGTTGTGTTATGTTTCTAACTATAAAAATGGTTTTAAACGAACTGTAGCTTGAGCATCAGAGAAGCTTAAAGCAACAAGAACTCACTCCTTTGGGGGACGACCAGAAAGGACTCATGATCACAAATAATTAGAACTGAATCTCAAACCATAGCATGACGGTGTGATAGCTGGAAGCAAGAGAATGTATGCATTCTATGAAATGGAGAGTATATGAATAGAAGTCTGTAGATACGGGGCTGTGTTTTGATCAATGTCCATTGAGGACAAGAAGGTGAGCAGGAAGAGTGAGAAAGGAGGAATGGAATTAGGTAGGTGTCCTGTAGGATCGTGAAAGGCAAAAATTAGAGGTGTCCATGGATAGTTGGTAAATGGTGTCTTATGCCACAAAAAGGTCAAGAGCAGTGAGGAAGGAGAATTTTTCAATGGCTGGCCAGCCTTTGGCCTGGCAGGTACATGCACATGGTTCCGTTACTTGTTCTGTTTTTTGTTTTTGCTGTGGAATCTGAGGCAGTGTTGTATAATTGTCACCGAAAGACCTAAGCTAGAGTACTTGCAAGTGGAGAAGGATAAAATGATGAGCTGCGTCTCCTTCTAGGTGTAGGAATAGAACCTTGAGCCTAAAGTGTAAAGGGACCATTGGAGGAAAGGAGCTCCTGGCACAAGCTTTAAACAAATGATATGCATGCATTCTCTCCTGTATTGCCCAACCAGTCAGAACGGCACTTCAATGTTAACCCGCCAAAATAAGCCTCAACTGCCAGGTACAGTTTCCTGGTTAAAGAAAATGTGCTCCGTTTGAAGTTGTCCTTGTTCTTGCCGAGTCCGCCTGCCATGCAAAGATTGCGCAGAGCCAAGCTCTATGTAAGGTTCTAAAGAAAACACATTGTTAACAACAGAATGCCTCTGTGTGACAGAGACGGGGAGGGATGCAGACTAAAAGGTTAACTGAAGAAGGTGCCAGATCCCTGGAGTTTTTCCATGATGCAATCATCCCCAGGCTGTCATCCCCCTCGTTGACCCTCACATCCCACTGTGTTTCTCCTCTCTCGTGTCACTTTTGTTCGGCACCTTTCTATTTAGCAGAGATCCCCATTTCTGATACTGTGCGGGGGCTAATTATCTTCCATTTATCTATGCAGCCCTGCATTTGCCATCTATTAGTCCAGAAGCATAAATGATGTAAATCCTTTTATATCTGACTGCACCACCTAATTATTCCTCATTTGTTTTTATTCTCTCTCAATTTAGCATCATCTGCAAAGTTAGAAATCATGTTTTCATATCATAATTAGGGCTCTAAGAACCTCAGAGAAACTGCTTGGTGAATATGTACGCCTTTGCTTTTTCATTTTAATGGTGAGTTTAAAAGTGAGAAAATAAATTAAGGCTGGAGGAGATAATGGACTGCAATGAAGGTTTCGGGAATACAGATGAGGATACGTGATAGAGCGACATGGGGAGAGAGATACCCCGCATTAGAGTGCAAGAGCCAGCCCCCAAAGGAAAGCCATCAAGTAGGTCAGTGGTATGGCTTGTCTCCTTTACTGGTGAGAATCACCTTATGATGTTCCGCTCTGTGCTTTGGGGTATGCCCAGAATTGCCCAATGTTGCTAATTGGATAAACACCTTTTGCTAAGTATGCAAAAGGTTTAGTTTGTCATAGCACAGCAATCTAGACGAGATTTAATGAGTGTATGACTTAAACAGACATAGCCACCAGTGCTCAAGAAGAGAGAGAATCCGTAGATCTGTAGAGCTGGCAGAGAGAGGATTGAGGACACAGGAAGCTGGTGAAGAGGTTCTTGAATTTTTTTATTGTCGTTGCAACAAACTTTTACCTCCCTGAAGCAGCATCTCCCATGAATCACTTAGCGCTTCATCTTTAAGACTTACTTGAAGGTTCATTTCTAGGGTTTTCTGAAGTAGCTTCACCTGGCTCTAAGTCATGTAGAAATGTTCTCCTTATGTACATATTTCCTTCTTTATCCTTCTTCCTTTAACACTTTTCATCTGCATCCCCGTACTGTAAAATCTGAATTTGTCCTTTAAAGCCGTTTTCTCTGTGTTATTTCTGCAAGCGTGTGTATGTGTGTCTGTCCTACTTACTACATTAGTTAGAAGTCTCAAGCGCAGGAATGATATATCAGCTATGACAAGCTAGGTTATGGTCTCCTAACAAAAAAATACTAGCAGCTTAAAAGAACAATGTTTATTTATTTATCACTCGTATTTCATGTCTGTTGCATATCAGCAGGGGCACTGTGCTCATCTTTTCTCATTGATCCAGGTTGATAGAGGCTTCCAGATACTTGTGTCCAGAATTCCAGAGGAAGGGAAAAAACATGGAGGACCGTGTTCTGGCTTTTCAAGTTTCTCTGCATAAGAGATGCGTATCACTTCTGCTAATATTTTATAGCCGTGCCTTATTTCAACGTGGTGGAAATGTTTATCTCTCCTATAGGCAGGCGTTCTGAATATTTATGAGCAATGATACAGTGTATTCCAGATGGTCCTTTTCATCTTTATTATCTCTTTTCTTAGAACTGCTGCAGACAATGACCACCAGCTCATCGTAAAAAAAAAATACAGCTAATCAGTTCAAGGAATAATTTGGATATTTTTTCCTTAAGATATTGTGACCTAGTTGACCCAGAAATCTGCCTGCACATTCTTTCTGCCCACTCACATCATCCTTGGAGCTGTCCTGACTACACGGCAGTTCTGTATAACTGGTAGTTATAATTCCGACGAGCCACGTAAAACATCTAAAACGTCCATGTGCACATTGGCCAAAAGTGATGACGGATGATTCACTGACGTTTGAAATCATTATTCCCCTCTTTGAAAGAATCAAGACAAATTCTTTTGCTAAATTTGAATCATTGAAGAGGCTAACCTTTGAACCTTAATATAGTTATTCTCTCCATTTTATATTTTAAAACTATGAAATGTTTAGACTTTCCTGTCTGTAACTCTGTGTGCCTGAATGTTTTGCGCTTTGCTCTGGAAGGCCTAGAAATGAAATGCAGCAGTCAAGTCAGCACCCTAGAATAACTGCTGTAATTAGGAATTATTTTCAAGAAAAAAAGTGAGAGCTAGTTAGGGGAGTGAAAATGAATACTACTAAGAATTTTCTAGAATACATTAAAAAGTCACAGATCAGGCCGAGTACTGAGGACAGCTTGAGGGAAGGACATGAAGCAGCAAAGAGCTGTCTTCTTTTGTCTTAATTGGAAATGGCTTCAATCACAAGTGGAAAGGATGGGAGAGGGGGTGCTTGAGAAAGAAAAAGAATAGAACATCCTCCAGTTTTAGTTTGGCTTGTTTTAGGATTACTTTCCATTCTTTGGCAGTGCTGCGTTCCTTAATCCTCTGAACATGTTGAGCTCAATCTCATAATCAAATGCACTTTTGCTTAAAATGTTTAACATTTCTGGCATGGAAAACATGAGAAGCTTATTTTGGAAATGTTGACACCATTCAAAATACTAAGCCCTCAGGCAAAAGTAACGGGAAAGGCCTTGTTTATCCCTTGTTCCTTACAAAGTTTCCATCTCCAGCCTGTCCCTGCCCTACCACCTCAGGGTCCCTGGAGGGGGCTTGAACACCCACGCTGCTTCTGAGAGTCCAGCTTCTACCTTCATAAGCGAGAGCACCTGCAAAGCTTGTATCAGCCAGTGCAAGCTCTGGGCACAACAGGGACCCATGTGTCAGAACTGACATCTCCCACGGCTTCTGCAGCCTTCACTGTCCACTATTCATGGTCAAGAACAACGGTACTGGCCATCGGAGGTTAGCACTGCTGAGGTGGCTGCTGCTTCCTGTCTTCTGGAGGGAAGGCATGAAAAACGCAGCTTGGTATAAAAAGTCCTTGCCATTAGCTAAAAGGCAGATGGATGCTTTCTGGAGAGATGCCAGACCTTTCATGCTTGAAACTCAGAACACATACACACACACACACACACACACACACACACACACACACACACACACTTCACCATTGCCACACCCCTGCATTTGCACTTAATCGTGATTTAGGCATTTTACTTACCAAGATGTCTGTGAGGTTATTGCGGACTTGAAAATAAGGCCTAAACTTTTCAAAATGGGTCTTAATTTGAAACAACTCAGTATTGATGTTCTAAGAGGTTAATCTAATTTACAAAAAATAGTCAAATATTTCACCATGCATACAGAATCAGAGAAATGTAAAGATGAATGCCACCTCAGCAGTTATGTGGTCCGGTCCACCCATTTTACAGATAGGAAAACCAAAGTCCAAGAGGTGAAATCACTTGCATGGTTCACACAAATTGGGAGGAGAAGAGTCAGAAGAGGAACTCAGAACACCTGACTTCTTGTCCTTGCTCTTTCCACAACACAATACGAGACATACCTACAATACCTATTTACTTTGGAATGAACCTGTGATTCTCTCAGAAGCAACCCTTATTTTAGGCTAATGCAAGAATTCATAAAGACCATTATGCCTGCTTCACTGCATGTTCTCGACCTTCAAAACAGCATCAGGAAGTGAGCAAGAAGCATGTTGATTTGAGGCAAAGTTGATCTGGCATTTCAAAAAGTGCCACAGATTTTTAATAAAGACCTTATCTATTGAATTTTAGAAGGGAAGGGAGAGAAACATCAATGCGTGGTTGCCTCTTGCACCACCCCCCACTGGGGACCTGGCCTACAACCGAGGCATGTGCCCTGACTGGGAATCGAACCTGTGACCTTTGGTTCACAGGCTGGCAGTCAATCACTGAGCCACACCAGCCAGGGTACCACAAATTTTTTAAAACAGTTTTATTCATGTATATTTCGTATACCATACAATTCATCCATTTAAAGGACACAATGAAGTTGATTTTCGTTACAATCACAGTGTTGTGCAGTAATCACCACAGTTTAATTTCAGAACATTTTCGTCATCCTAAAACGAAACCCCATATCCATTACGAGTCATTCCCCACTCCCCACTCCCTCCAGCCCCTGGAAACCACTAATCTAATTATGTTTCCATGCATGTGCCTCTTCTGCCATATATAATTGAATAACATGTGTGTGTATGTATGTACATACAAAGATGTTTCCATCTAGACCTTGAGCTGGGACTGCTACAGAAGGACAAAAAGAGACATTATCAAGGCCAAAACCATCCCGGAACAGTGAGCATCAGTGGCAACAGTGGGGAAGCCTGAAGACCCAAGGACACTGAAGCGGAGGGACTGACTGCATGCAGCACCAAAGACGGAATTGTGCGAGCTGGCTGGGAGATAAGATAGACTGAACACTAGAGAGATTTATATACAAACAGAAGGGGTCTCTAGTATCGACTGGGCCAGCTGCAGGAGCGGGAGTCCTAAAGGAGTGTCAACTAAGTGAAAGGCATAAAGGATGTGTGCATTGAGATCTAGAAAACACCATTAGGCAAAGAAATATTAGGAAGCAGATTTTTATGTCCTCCTTCCCAATAGCGAAGCTTCCTACACTATTTTATTTAAAGATAATATCTATCATTACAAACTGCAGTGTATGTGCACCATAGAAAGTTAGAGAACACAGAGAAGTGAAAGTAAGAAAACAAAGACATTTTACGAGTATTTCCATAACCTACATCATCACTACTAACCTTTTATGGTATATCCTTTCAGAATAGGTTCTACCTACATCTACTTATAGTGATAGCTACTCTTTACCAAAAGTAGATCCCACTGCACTTATTTGGTATCTTGTTTTTTTCTTTTAATGGTCTCTGCTGTCACATGTCAATATGTTGCTCTCCAATTGTCAAATTCGACCTGGAGACCCATAGCTCCATGGAAGGAAAGGACCCAGATGAAGAACAGAGTTGAAAACCATAGAATTCAGGCGTCAAGGTTGGGAGTGAATTTTTGAAACTTCAAAAACATTTTTTATATTTACCATCATAAAACAATGAGCATTTTAAGGGTAATGTACATCTGGTCCTGTCCTTGGGAGACTATGGTGGCTGTATCTCAGTCACATGAGGCTCGTGGGATTGGGCCTCAGTGGCCAGATATGTAAGGCAATCCTGATGGCAAATGTGTTATCCCTAAACTGATGTTCTTTGTAAATAAAAGGGTTAGGATTTACTGTGATGTTTCTGGGTGAGGCAAGGGAGTCCTGGGTATTCCTCATCATGTTTCTTTGGAAAAACATAGAGCTGAGCATATAACAGAAATGCTTCAGTTTTTGTCCAGCAATATACTGATAGAGGTTATGTTTTTTTTTTTTACCATTTGAACAAATTCTAATAAATAATTGTAAATTAAAAGTTTTAGTGGAGTAATCGTTGAACCTGCAAAAGCATTCACTATTTGATTCTAAAAAGGATTTCGCTTCATATTTTTAGAGTACCAAAAATGTATTTGCCACTTTTCTCAGAAACGTATCTGTTCAAGAAAATGTGACATGCTTTAGAAACTGTAGATTTTTTGGAAAAAAATAAAGTCGTTTTGGGAAACAAGAGAATACAGTAAGGTTACATTAGGCTGTGGTATTGACACATGGTTCAGACCTGAGTTTAAATACTTATAGCTGCGTACACTTGGTAAATGATATTTCTCTAAGTTTCCTTTTCCTCATCTGTGAAAGGAATAACAGGCTCGTGTCTCTCCGTCTTCTTAAGAGGAATAAATGAGAAAGTTCTGAAGGAATGTGATGTAATGGCTTCACACTGATAAATGATAGTACCTAACACTTCCATAATGCTTAATGTGTGCCAGCCACTCTTCTAAATACTTCACATATATTGATTCATTTAATACTCAAAATAGCCCTACGATGCAGGTGTTACTGTCCCTGTCCCCATTTTACAGGTAAGTAAACTGAGGCCAATAGGAGTTCTATAATTTACCCAAGGTGACACACTGGGGCGTAGTAGAGCCAGCATTTGAACACAGGAGATGTGGCTTCAGAATCAATGCTCTTTAGCATTCCACTCCTTGAGTAGCAGCTCTGTTTTTCCAGTTTCCTTTCCTCTTTATTTCGGTCAATTTTTTGTGACAAGCTTTACTCCTTTCTTTACCTATCCGACAATCATTTATGGCGTGTTTGCACTAGACCAGTGTGAGGTTATGTGTGGTCCCTGACCTTATGGAACTTACCCCATAATTGACCCCAGCTGCCTTTCCTCCCCTGAACGGTAGACATCTTCCTTTATGGCCTAAACCGGGTGCTCTGGTGTGAAGACAGCATCTTGGACCTGAGGGCAGGGCTGGCTTCGCTGGCAGGCAAACTGTGTGGTCATATGGGGTCCTACACTCTGAAGCGTTCCAAGCTTGGTTTAACGCTCTGCTGTCACTGTCTTGAAAATTAACAAAATTTATCCTTGAACCTGTGTTTTGTAAGTCAATTCTGAGGAGACTGGTGCAATATGTGTGTCTACTGTTCCTTGCCTCTCTAGTCACAAATAGCGTTCAAGGTACCGCCATGGACACAGAATTCCAGTGGACCCATGATGCGTGGCGTTCAGTGAGACTCCAAACAAGTGTGTGTTAAGTCTATGACTGAGTAGGCAGCGGGCAGTGGGGGCTGGTGACAGCCTGGGGAGATCCTGCTTTCTGTTGCAACATAGACTTGCTGCAAGCACATTGAAAGAAGAATGAGGGTGTCCTAAGAAACACGTGCAATCAAGGAACCCTATCATATCCTTTCTTTCTCATTTACTTTCTTTGATTAGCCTACCACTGACACTGAAAATGACATAGGAGGAAAGGGAAAGATAGGGCAACCCATCATTCCTTTTCTTTCCAGTCCTTCCTTACTCATCAGTAAGCCAAAGGCAGAACATGTTGGTAAATGTGCTTCTTGTATTAAGAAGTGAAACAAAAACAGTTGAGTTAGTTTGTGCAGTGTCTCCACTGTTCTGTGAAAAGCACATACAAGCTATGAAAATGAATGATGTAATTTCAGCAATCCTGTAAACAAATGAAGTTTGCCTATAGCTACATTTCAGACTCTCATCGCACGATATAAAGATGGCTAGTAGAATACATGTTAACCGTTAAAAAATTTAATTTTGCTTTACTTAGAATAACATTAAATAGCAAATTAAAAACACCAGGACAAATTGAGAGAGAGAGCGAGACCATAGAAGAAAGGAAAAAGTTTCTATTTTAGTACCTGTGATGGCACATTTTTCCCTGCTTTTTAAACAGGAGCTCCCACGTTTTTGCTTTTCACTGTGCCCCACAAAATCTAGGTGTTGAGGGTGGAATGTAGAGGTGAGATTCTTGAGTAAAACAGATCAGGAAACAACAAGTGATTGATTAGGTTGGGGAGAACAGGATGTGAGCACATGAATAGAGAACTTTGAAGGCCAAGCTTGAAAGAATAAAATGTATTACAAAAGCCAAGGGGACCAGCACATTGTTCTGCAAAAAGTGTATTTTTTACTGTGTATTATGATCCGTACAAATGATGTGGTTTCAAATACTGATATAATTCTAAATGCAGTGTATGCAAGCAAGCAGTCAAGTACGCAAGCAAGCAAAGAGCGGACAAAACAGCACCTTGATTTCTGGAGCAGAAGACAAGGTATGTATATACAGAAGAACTGGAGGCAAGGTGAAAGGTGGCATTTGATAGAGCCTTCAAAATATTAAAGAGTCACTTAAGAGCTAAGACTAAAACCTCAGCAGGGGGTCCTTTACTATTAGAAGACCCGTCATTTCATAAATTGGAGACTTTCCTTTTAAAGTGACTATTACCCGAGGCGAGTTCTCTTCCAATTTTGTGTCAGAAAGGTCTCTTCTTGGGACAAAAGGCGTAGTTATCCTTTTATTATTTTTTCAATGAGCCCATGCACCTTTCGCTGCAGCAACCCCTGGGTGTAAAGCTTTTCTCTTCGCTCCAGCACTTGGACAGACTGTGGTCAACCTGCACTGCGGGAGGCCCTGTGGACAAAAGATAAGCCCCCAGATACCAACATAATTAACCCCCCAGACCAAACATCGGGTGATGTTTGTTTTTCTGCGCTGTCTGGCCATCTCTTCCCCTTGTCATATTCATGCTTGAAGGAACAGATGTTATTCATGCTATAAAAAAACAAGCCTCTTGTCCTCTTTGCTCATCAAGCACAACTCATTTCACGCTGGTGCTGGCTCGGTGGGTAATAGGTATATTTGCTCAACTGACCATTGCTCCAGAATGACAGATGAGCAGTCCTCAGAGGTCAATGAGTTTGGATCATGCCCCGTGTTAACAGGGAAGAGGGGGTGCCCATGAGGAGTAAG
The DNA here is from genome assembly GCA_004027475.1 of Anoura caudifer. Taxonomy (NCBI): domain Eukaryota; kingdom Metazoa; phylum Chordata; class Mammalia; order Chiroptera; family Phyllostomidae; genus Anoura; species Anoura caudifer. The sequence goes on from PVKU01005964.1 coordinate 62,521, forward strand.
TGTTTTGTTATGACTGTAGCCCGACTTCGAATCTCATTCCCTTCCAATTCCCCCTGGCTCAGAACACGAAAGACACTTTCCTTCCAAAGGCAGCTTTAGAAAGAATGAATCTCTAATTTATTTAGCTCTTCTTGTGCCAATATCTTAATAGTTAGACAGCAACTCCCAGTAAGTGGTTGATTACATTCAAGCAAATACACAGCTGAGCAATTAAGTGCATTCACTTGCACCTTAGCAGACTTGAGGTGGTAGGATTATCTCACAGAAATAATTATGGCTGCTCTATCCTGCCTGGCTGTGGTTTGGGAAAAATTGGCTCTAAAAATTGGCTTCGGGTCAACTGAGCTGTTGCCTGGTTGTTTCTGACTGAGAACTATTTAGATACATTGTTTTTTAAGGTTAGGTTTCCACTAAATTCCATGCCAGTCTTTTACAAAATGGAGTCTTTCCAGCTGAGAACAGAGATCCCCATGCCCGATATAGACTTCGTAAGTTAGGTGATTTTGTATGTATTGTATGTATTTTAATTTTCAAAGTAGTATTTGCAAGCATTCTTTGGGAAACATCGCAATCTAGTGGAAAGAACACTTCAGAAACAGGAAAATAGCGTATCTCAGCTCCTCTGTTAATTGCATGGGTGACCTTAAGCAAGCCATTTAATGTCCTTGGGCCTCAATTTCCCTTGCCATTATTGCCAACCTCAGAAAGTTGTTATGAGGTGCAAATGAATAGTGCATAAGAAAACTATATATGGACTATTGAGAATTGTGAAAATGATGTAAATACATCTCGAAACTGATGGGTAGAGGTCTTGCTCTATTTGATGGGTACACCCAGTTCAACAGAAATAATGTTTTCACCTAAAGGATTTTGTTCTGAAGGAGTGAGGCGAGATTAGCCAGGGCCAGATACTGCGATCGTGACTATAACTTATATAACAGGAAAATGAGGGTGTGGGAGGGGAGATTAACATTTGTTAAATGCCTCAGCACTAGTCACATGCACTGTACCTCATTGAACCTCCACTATGACTCAACACATTATTTGTGTCATGATCACCTTCCCCAGGCTACTGCTGGAAGAGACAGAAACTCAGGGTACCTCAAAAACATTTTTGATATTAGGAGACAGAATGGGCCAAGGGAAGAGAAATAAAGAACTGCTTCAGTATCAAGGGAAAAAAATGGGAGTGTACGAAATCAATGATAATAGCTAATATTTCAAAAGCGGCACAGTATAAGCAGGAGCAATGGAGCCACAGCTGTAGAGAAGCAAACCATGCATAGAATAAAGTGTAACTAGAAAAGGTGTATTAAAACAGTTAAGAACAAGGTATGTTAATTGTACCTAGGAGAATTGTCGCCTTTATACTAGCTGTAACATATACTCAGGTTTATAAGCTGAATGCAAATTAATTTATTAAGTTCGATCTAAATAAAAGACAAGCACATGTATCCTGTTAAGCCTCGTATCTCGCAGTCATCCACATGCGGCCACGCTGTGTCTAACATCTTCATGTAGCATCGGCTTGTACCCCTTATGTGAGGAGAGTTGCAGTGCTTGTAGGAACTGGAGAGTTTCTGTAGTTACTGTACTGCAACTCCCAAGTATGATACCGTTCTTTTGCCGCACGAGTCAGGCTTGTTATGGGCAAACACCAATCTAGATGGAGGGCCAAAAAAAGGAGCGTTTTATTAGTAAGGCAGACTCCCTTTCTCTTGGCAACCTCTTCTCTCGTAAACCTAGGGCCCCTCATCTATTAGATTCTCATAACATTTTCCTGATCGTTAATATACTGATATGTAAATTGTCCAGCACACTGCTCAAGACAGAAGACCACTGGTTGCTACTGCCATTATCAGTAGTATGATCCATTTTCCTTTTTGAAAATAGACAATCACGAAATTAAATGCATTCTTTTATCAACTTACATAGCGCGCAGGCGCTCCTTTTAGTTTTCCTTCGTGGTTAACTAGGTCAATAAATTAACTTATGTCAAAACTGTAAAACACCAACTGAGTCAGGGGCTTGCACGGTTTATTTCTAATGGACAATTCCACTTGCATTCAGCGAGGAGGCGTTGCACTCCAATGCTTAGGTCTCGGAGCAGAAAAGCGCTTTGACTCCAGGTACGAGGTCCCCTCTGCCTGCTATCCCCGAAAGCTGCATTGCAATTAGACTCGAATTATTCCGGTCATTGTTTCATTTCTTCACAGGTACACACTGATCACACATAGGGGGCAAGATACTAGGTGAGGGGACTGACACACACAGAATCCTGTGTGGGCCCTGCCCTTGGAAAGCTTATCATTGAGTAAGGGGAAAATAGTGTATGATAGGAACGTGCCTGTCTTAAAGGAAGTACAAATATAGAGTGAAGTTCATTTTTAGAGGGAATGGATAACGGCTAGCTGGGGAAATCATAAGGAAAGTAGCAATTAAGCTTGGAGCTGAGGGGCAGGGTACTGTGATCAGTCCAACAGTCTGAATCGTTGTCATGCTTGGCCCCTGCCGCCCTCACCCCCTGATTTTCTTAACCTTAGTTTTGTGGATGACATTTCTTAAACACACATGCGGACAGAGTAAATAACAGTTCTTGTGTGTGCCCGACTACTCCCATATATCTGATATGTCCCTTAAGGATCTTAGTTCCTAGGAGAAAGTCTCCATGGGTGGTATTCGGTCACCCTTTAAGTCCCCTACAAATATGAATCGTTATTACAGACAAGATTTCAGGGAGCACCTCATTGTTTTACTCTGCACCTCCACATAGACCCCCTCCGAGCTCATCTCGTTCTCTTTCTCGTGTGCCATTTTATGTCCTCATGTTGTGATGACAGCTCCATTGATAACAGTGTGAATGAGCGGAGCGTGTGTTTAGTGTTACGAGGCCAGGCTACACAGAGTTTCCAGAATGACACGAGCGTGCTCCAAAGTGGCAGGGAGCTGCAAGGAGCTACGGGGTCAGCCTAGGAAGAGGGAATCTTCAACACTGTCAGAATGTGCCCTGGGGATGGAGTGATGTGTGCCCTCAGACATGAAGTAGACATGGCGGGAATCGGCACCAGGTCCAAAAGAGTCTTGTGAACAGGATCACACTGTAGGTAGGGAGCATTGCACGGGCCACAGACCATTGGTTAACATTCTTTTTCTGCTCTTTCTTTTAATTTGGAAAGTTTGGGGCTACTCCAGCCTGATATTTTTCTCCGTGGTGTTAGTTTATGTAATTCCAGTGGTCAGCCTTGACAGCAAGTCCTTCAGGCTGCTTATGAAATAAATGTCATCACGATGAGAAGGAGGACATTGTTCCTCCTTTCCTGCAGTTGCAGAAAGGCAGACGGTACTTTGCATTATAACAGTATGCTACAAGTGTTATTTCTGACTCAGGCATCCTTTTTTGTTGTTGTTGTTCAACTACAGTTGTCTCCATTCCCCCACCAGCACTACCCCCCACCCTACCCATCCCCACCTCCCACCCTTGATCCCAACCCCCTTTGGCTTTGTCCATGGGTCCTTTATACATGTTGCTTGATGACTTTTCCCCCTTTTCCCCGTTATCCTCCCCCCCTCCCCTCTGGTTACTTAGTCCGTTTGATCTTTATTTCAATCTAACTCAGGCATCTTAAAAGACACTCAGACCTTAGAGAACTTTATGTTTCCTATGAAGGTTTCTGTGAGATTATGAAAATATCTGTAATTGCAATTGCAAGTGTGTTTACATATCTGATGCCCTGGTCGTATTTACACTGGATTCTCTGTTACACTAAAAGCACGAAAGCATGTGAAGTTTCTTCTTTAGAGCAGAAGGAAATCTATGGAAGTGCACAAAGAGATTAAAAAAAAATGATTATCTCAAGTTTGGTTCCCTAGGGAGCAGGCAGACTTTAGCATGCAGGATACTTATTAAGGAGTGTCATTCTGCACACCCCATGGTACCCTTGTGGAGGTGAGGATGGGAGAAGGAAGGTGAATTGGGAAGGCTGAGCTGTGACGCTAGCCTGATAGCAGCCTCAGCTAACCCCAGGAAAGTCCCTTCCGCATTGTCCTGAGTTAGCCAGGCCTTTCTACTCCCACATAATCAGTCTCTGGATAAGGGCCACCATGCAGTGATGTGCTGGAGCTAGCTCATCCTGGCTCCTGTGACCTGATTCTGTGTATCCCCAACTCTGCATTCAGTGAAGTCACTCACATCATCGGTAACTTGAAATCAGCAATGGAGTATTTGCATCATGAAAATCAGAAATTAATGGGCAAAGGTTGCAAATCAGGGTTTGTATATCTTATTGGAGAGTCAGTTCTTAAATACGTACCGGAACACCATTGCCACCATTAGAAGAAATAAGGTGTGAGTGAGACATCGCTCTCTGAAACTGAGGCAATGCTAAAGGGGTTGAGACTAGAAGGGTGTAGTCTGACAGCGCTTCCAGCCGCTGGTGCTACATATGCAGTGTTCACCGCGACCATAATTCTGTTGGTTTCCTATTGAAACAAAGAGTTCAGAGAGTGTTTGATTCATTTACATTTACAAATGATGTCACAAGCTGGAGAAGTAACCTGAGCAGGGAACAGATGCCTGAGTATGGTGAGCCCACAGTGAACTCAGTTACGAGCAGATGTGGGGAATAGTTAACATCCTTTGGAGACTTCTTGAGGATTCTAGATACCTCTGGGTTATACCTCTAGGTGGTTGGGAATTATGTCACTAACACTAAAGAACAATTTTTGCTAAAAAAAAAAAAAAAACTACTAGAGATTTTTTTTCTTCTAATTACATAGTACAGGCTTAAGTTTTTGTTGCTGTTACAGTTTTCTTATGGTTCTTTGAAATTCTGGCCTGGGGATGCATTCATAAAATAGTCTGCTAACATTGAACTTAAAGAACTGAGTTGATCAGGTTAAAATTGCATTGTAAATTGGGAAGAATGCATCATCATTCTTTGTGAAAATGGAAACCCTCAGCCTTGCAAATGGACCAGGTTTTGTATCATCGGTAGGTAGGTTGTCTTTCCTCAATGAGTAGGTTGCTGCTACCTTTCTGGAGGATGAATACAGGGTTTAAAGTTTGGGTGATAGTCTCAGGGGAGCAGGGTGAATGTGTTTTCTCTTCCAAATAAATGCAGGTTCCTTCTTGCCTTGTGCTTTTAAAGAGCCATATATTGTTGTTGGCAGGGTCCAAGAATATGAAAATCCGAGCACTGAAATGGGTATGATTGATATACAACACAAAATTGCTAAGACGTGCACTCTGTTAACATTTTCAATAAAGGGGGTGCATATGTTTTCATGCCGCAGTTGTGAGCTTCAGTGCACACTTCCAAGCTAGTTTCTTGGGGTTTAAACTATGATTGGTGATGTTGGGGTGGAACAAATCTAATCCATTCTACATGGAGGTAAGTATATTATAAACTTAAGCTTAGCCTGATGGTATAGGCATTTAACATTAACGTATTCTGATTTGACTTAAACCATAGTTTACACATCCTTGATTTGATATCTTATCTCTAACTAGTTGGCATCATAAGTCATTTGTGGTATCACCCATAGCGATCTCTGCTCTTACATCTCAGGATTTGCTCTAAAATCTTGTTAATTTTTAAAATATCTGCCTATCGGTATTCCAGTTCCTGGAAGCAACTGGCTTCCAAGAGAGCATAGAGGTTTCCTAAGAATGTTTTAGTTTTTTATTTTTGGAAATAGAAGTTTTCTAATACCCCATGATAATAATAGTGTTTTATAATTTAAGTAATTATGTGCCAGGCACTGATTCTATATATTTTACACAGTACATCCTTTATTCTTGTAACAGACCCATGAAGTAGATACTATTAATATCATCCCCATTACCCACAGAAAGGTTAAGTACTTTTACCAAAAGTCACGCCACTAATTAGTGAGTCTAGGAGTCTTTCTTCTTAGCTGATGCTCTTAACTGCTAAGCTATACTATATCCCAACATGAGTTTATAAACCAAATCTCTTCATTTCACTTTTTTGTCTGTCACAGGAACCCAGCAAAGTGCCATACCCAAAATTATATAGTAAGATGATGGAAGGGATATGTCTGAAACTCAGAATCTAATTATCAAATAGCTAAACTATCTTACCTCCTGTGCTATTGAAGGAAGTTCATCCAAAAAGAGATTATTATCATATGGGATATAAGTCTTGAGTTATTTTACTTTTTTCTTTAAAAATTCTAACTTATAATTGAGTAGGCAATCAAATGCTGTTGGCTCTTTTTTTTTTTTTTTTAAGGAAATTCAGAGGTTTTTTTTTTTAAAGATTTTATGTATTTACTTTTAGAAAGAGAGGGAAGGAGAGAGAAAGAAGAGAGAAACATCAGTGTGTGGTTGCCTCTTGCACGCCCCCTACTGGGGACCTGGCCTGCAACCCAGGCCTGTGTCCTGATGGGGAATCGAACCGGCAACCCTTTGGTTCACCAGCCGGCGCTCGATCCACTGAGTCACACCAGTCAGGGCACAAATGCTGTTGGCTCTTAAGTTGTCTTCCCTTGAGGGAGAATTAAAAGAGGGAAGGAAAAAGGTGGAGTGTAGATGTAGTGTTTCTCATACTTTAATATGAAAATTAGTCAACTGGGGGAACGTACTAAAATGCAAATATTGATTCTGTTGACTGGGTGGAGGGGGACCAGATGTTCTGTGTTTCTGCAAAGTGCCCAGTTGATGCTGATGCTGGGATTCTCAGACCACCTGTTGAATAGCAAGGGCAAAGGGCAGAAGAGATCCCCCTAGAGGCGCATAATGATGCTTGTTAAGAATAAAGCAAACTTTGCACCTGGGACCTATAGACAATCAACTGCACAAAAACAGGATGGGAGAAAATTAGCTTAGAGACAAGTACAAGTGAAGAAGCATTTAATTTTGTTTTACTTCAAGCACAATATGATGCAACATGACCACTAAAATATGTGAGTTGAGAGATGTGGGCACATTGCATCTGGAGTAATGTATCCAGTTCTGGCTAGTAAACATGAAAGTATAAATGTTCCACTTCCAGCTCTTAGATCTACAATTATAATGGTTATGTCAGGCGTCATGATTTTACATGTTCTAAACAGGAAAAATGTACCAACTTAGTGTCAATCTTTTCATTATCAGTACACAACTAAGCTACTTTGTGGATGACCCTCCAAAAACTCATTTAGCCTTCATTATTATACTTTGAGTTGCTTTCCTCCACTATCAATTTGTGTGTGTCCTGAGACAATTAATTAGTTTCATGTCATGTTAAAGAAACACATACAGTAAAGAATACTTCACAGTCGAACTGTGTAATGATTTAATTAGCAGCTACTTGGAATTTGTGTGTGTCTGAGTGTGTATACACATTTCCTGAGCTATAAACCAAGACCTTGGGATCTGTCCATGTTGGGTCGAATAAGAAAAAATATGTGTTTCATTTATTAAAATTCTTGAATAAATTTAACTCAACTCTGTGGAAAAAAATATTCTATCCTTAAGAATGAAAAATTCACAAAGCTGCTGTTGTGACAAGTTAAATCATTTGGAAAATGAGGGATTGAATGGGTAAAGAAGCCAAATCTCAGAGACACACCCAAATTTGACAGCTCACCTGTATCAGGCTGTCATTCAAAATGTTTAACTGAGAAAAGCAATTAACACTTCACCTGTATGGGCTAACATGTTTATTCATAAGTAAGGTTCAAAACCCATTTTGTATTTCATGGAAGATTTATGCAAATAATGGAAAGCAATTAAAATATTTCTTGCCCAGATGTCGCTATCAATTGCCAGATAGTTTCCTATAGATTGAAGATGAGCGCCGGGCTTACTCAGGGGGAAGTTGGAAAATATAATCAAGTGTACATAGGATATAAAAATGCTAGTTTGGGAATGCAAAAAAAAAAAAAAAATGAAACCTAAACTCTGATCTGTTGGAAAGGTCTGAAGAAAACAACTCAATATTTTGAGATAGGGTAAAGCATATCAGAATGAGCTGGGAGGGAGAAGAGCCAGCGAAATAGGCAGACAAGCCAGGAGGTGGACAGCATGAACCTTCAAATGAATCCGAATGAGGCCTGGGTAGAGAGAGACATCGAGAAGCAGTGGAACAGAACCACTGAAGTGCAAAGACAGGAAAGAAAAATGTGTAAGGGGATGTACCCCCGGCCCGAGTGATTTCAAGAACTCTTGAATCAGAGCCGATAAGGCCCTGTTTCTACAACCACAGCTTATAGAAAAGCTGAGGATGGTTATCTGACATCTGCCTGAAGTGCCCAAGTAGATTGAGAGGGGCACTTGGAGAAAGAGGGCCTACAACCAGGCTGGCTCCAAGTCATGACTGCGATGAAAAACAAACAAGACAAAAGCTATTCGACCAAATTGGGCTTTTATTCTTTTTAATGTTCGGAAACATTGGATGAAATCATACAACCGTGTCTGCCTCTGCTTTCCAGGAATATTACTTAATCACAAAAGTGTTTTTCCCATTTTTACTTCTTTTTAATTAATAATATCCTAGACTCTTTTCCTAGGTATTTGTATTTTAACATTAGTGTGTCTGAATAACCATGTAGTTTGCCATTGGGAGGTCTATAAAATCATCCTATGGGTTCCCATATTTGATGTTGTTCAGCTTTTCCTGGAAAATACCAAAGCTTATATTGCACTTCATGAGCACGGATTAGTTATGCTTCGGTCTCTGGTTCTCACCCCAGGCTACAGATGGGCATCACCTGGGGGATCGCTTACTGATGCTTTGGTCCCCTCCATGGAAAATTTTCACTTCATTACTGTGGGGTGATGCATAGGCTATGCAAGTGATTTTAATGTGCAGCCAGGGCCAAGAACCACCTGTCTATTTTGGCTTTTGCTGCCTATGGTTGCATTGTCAGATCCTAAAAAAGTCATTGCTAACGCCAATTTCAAGGTGCTTACTACCCGTTTTGTAGTTTCGGGTCTTGCATTCAAGTCTTTAATCCATTTTGAGTCAGTTTTTGCGTGTTGGGTAAGAGTGGTCTACTTTCTTTCTTTTGCATGTGGCTGTCCAGTTTTCCTGACATCATTTATTGAAGAGAATGTCCTTTCCTCATTGTGTGTTCTTGCTTCGTTTGTCATAAATTAATTAACCGTATATGCATGTGTTTGTTTTTAGGCTCACCATTCTGTTCCAATGATCTATGTGTTTGTTTTTTATGACAATACCATACTATTTCTTTTTAATTTTTAATTTTTTTCTTTTTTGCTCAGTCCCTCCAACTGCCTTTTTATTTTTCCTTCGATCACAGTTTACAGTCAATATTTTGTATTAGTGTCAGGTGTACAGCATAGTGGTTAGACAATCACATACTTTACAAAGTGTCCCCCCCATATTCCCAGTACCCACCTGGCACCATACATAGTTATTATAATGTTATAGACTGCATTCCCTCTGCTGTACTTTGATTGCTAGAGCTTTGTGATACAGTGTGAAATTAAGGAGCATGATGCCTACAGCTTTGTTCTTCTTTCTCCAGATTGCTTTGGCTATTCAGTGTCTGTTGTGATCCCATATGAATTTCAGGATCTTTTTTCTCTTTATGTGAAAAGTTCCATTGGAATTATGATTGGGAGTGGATTGCTTTGGGTACCATGGGCATTTTTAACAATATTAATTCGTTTAATATATGGGTATGGAATATTTTTCCATTTGTTTGTGTCTTCTACAATTTCCTTCATTAATGTCCGATAGTTTTCAGTGTATAAATCTTTTCATCTTGTTTGAATTTATTTCTAGGTATTTTATTCTCTTTGATGAAATCGTAAATGGAATGGTTTTCTTAATTTATCTTTTTGATAGTTCATTATTAGTGTACAGAAATGAAACGGATTTTGGGGTAGTGATTTTATATCCTGCAGCTTTAGTGTACTCATTTATTATTTCTAAGAGATTTTTGTTTGAGTCTCTAGGGCTTTCTATATATAATATCATGTCACCTGCAAATAATGATGTTTTTAGCTCTTCCTTTTCAATCTGGATGCCTTTTTATTCTTCTCACCTGAATGCTTAGGACAGGACTTTAATACTATGTTGCTTTTAGAGGATAACCTTTGACCTTTCACCACTGAGTATGATGTTATCTGCGGGCTTGTCATATATGGCCTTCATTACATTGAGTTTCTTTCCCTCTACACTCACTTTGTTGGGAGTTTTTATCATAAATCGTTGTTAAATTTTGTCAAATGCTTTTTCTGCATCTATTGAGATGATCATGCAATTTTTTTATTTTTTGTTAATGGGATGTATCACATTAATCGATTTGCAGATGTTGAATCATTCTTGCAACCCAGGAATAAATCTCACTTGATCATGTTGCATGAGCCTTTTAATGTATTGTTGAATTTGGCTTGCTGATATTTTCTTGAGGAATTTTGCATTTATATCAATGAGGGATATTGGCCCGTAATTTTATTGTGCCATCTTTTGTCTGGTTTTAGTATCGAGATGATGCTAAAAATATGTTTGGAAGTGTCCACTCGTATTTTTTTGAGAGTTTGAGGATTGGTTCTAATTCATCTTTGAATGTTCAGTAGAATGTGTGAGGTTTTTGTCCCTCCTGTGCTATTATTTACATAATGTATTTTTAATGGACACTTTTTAATACATAGCCTCACCCCGAGAAATAATATCCATTGTCATAGTTTTGACATGCTGGTTATATTGTTTTACTAACCCTTAAAATGAATAGTCAACAATTTAAAACCTTTGTCCATAAACCACCTGTAATCATCACAGTTTGGGAAACATAAAATTACGGTATAGGTTGTAGTTTATGATGTTTCAAGTTGGAAAATTGATGTCTACCTCTTTTCCCTACCATTCTTTTGCTTCACTTCATCTTTCCCTATTTTCTTATTTTCCAATTCACAGAGATATGAACCTAATAAGGGAAAACTATGTGGAATATCTAGATATATGGACCCAGCTAATTCCTCATTTATGGAAAATTTGAAGTTGTTGACTGTTAGGGTTAATTTTTTGTCAACTTGGCTGGGCCACAGTGCCTAGATAATGAGGTCAAACATTATTTGGGATGTTTCTGTGAGGATTGTTTTTGGATCACATTAATATTTAAGTTGCTCTCTTTTGAGTGAAGCACATTTCCCTCCTTAATATGGGTGGGCCTGCCCTGGCTGATATGGCTCAGTGTAGGGAACACAAGCCTGCAAACTGAAAGGTCGCCGGTTTGATTCCCTGTCAGGGCACATGCCTGGGTTGCCGGCCAGGTCCTCAGTTGGGAAGCAAGCAACAGGCAGCCAATCGATGTTTCTCTCACACATCAATATTTCTCTCCCTCTCTTTCTCCTTCCCTTCTCCTCTCTCTGAAAATAAATAAATAAAATCTTTAAAAAATATGGGTGGGACTCATTCATTCAGTTGGAGGCCTGACTAGAACAAAAACTGACCTTCCTCGAACAAGAGAAAATTCTGCATCTGCAGCCCTTTACACTTAAACGGTAACACTGGCTCATCTTGGGTCTCCAGCCTGCCAGCATCCATCATTAGATTTTGGACTCGCCACTCCTCCACAATTACACAAGCCGACTCCTTTAAAAACAATTACATACACGTGCACAGGCATCCTATTGGTTCCGTTTCTGTATAGAATCTGACTTATGGGGCAAAGGTCATAATTTTCCATCAAACCAATCAGTTCAGAAACAAGCATTGCTTGAGGGCCTGCTTGCGCTTTGGAGGATATGTAAAAAGTATATAAGATGTAATAAATACAGCCTCTGCCCTCTTTTTGTCATGGTAACAGGCCTGGTTATTATTGTGATGAGAGGTGGCTAAATTGGAAGACTTTATAAAATATTGCAGCTGGAGGCGTTTTCCTGTAAGTTATATGAGATTGATCTGGAAATGAATCCCTTTGGTTCTGAAAAGTTCAAGATGAGACAGATTTCATGACATCAGTAAAACCTTCTAGGATTCTGTGAACCATGCTTGTCTTCGAATGTTCTATCGTACTTTAGGACTCCAAAATGCCTGGCTGCTGAAAAAAGGAACTCTGGGTCAAGAAACAGGTATAAAAAAAACTTGGAAGGAATTAAATTCTTCAGTAAGAGGTCCGATTTTTATTCTCTGGCCCGGAAATAAATGCAGATAGTTTGGGTTTGGTCTCTCTCTGTCTCTGTGTCTGTCTGTCTGTCTGTCTGTCTCTCTCTCTCTCTCTCTCTCTCTCTCTCTCTCTCTCTCTCTCTCACACACACACACACACACACACACACACACACACACGAGAGTAAGATAAAGAAGCCAAAAGCAGACAATACTGGAGTGCAGCTCAGACCCACAGATGCCAGGATAGTGGCCAAGATGGCAGTGCTTTATACAAAAGTCTCGGTTACCTCGTTCAACCCAGGCCACAGAGTTGATGGGGACTGTGCAATCTCAAATGGGATGAGCAGAAAAACCGCTCTTAAAAGGCACAGCGAGTTCCAGCTTTAAACACTGTGCCATAGCTGTGGACTCCCCAGAGAACGAGGCAGCCAACAAATCTATCCTGCAAAGAGCAATTAGGATTTCTGAGACAGAGCTCAGGGCTGCCTGTGAGGCAAAGAGATTGAAGCACAAGCAGCATCAAATACCTTAGCCCCCTTGCACAAAAGCAAAGCAAAGTCATTCTTTTCATGTGGCAGGGTGGAGCTTCCAGGCCAGTGCTGGCCTTTCACCATCTTTATCAGAAACACAAGTTGCTGATGTAAAGGTCAGCAGCATGCAGAGCTTGTTTCTACCCTGGTGAGGAGAGTTTGCCCGGACTGAAGGCATCTAATTGGTTGCTGATGAGTCACACTTGCTGAAGTCCACAGGCAGAAGCATCTGATTGGCTGCCACCCTGTTTCAGCATTCCCAGTCACTAGGTCTGTGATGAATGGTAGAGAGGGAGCAAAAGCTATCATTTAGATCAATTAATATGATGAGAAGGGATGAGAGAAGCTACCTTCTCCCACATAGCTAACCTAATAGCTATTCCTGCTGCCTCATTTCCTCGCTGCTTGATAGACGATGCCTTTTAAAAAGTGATTCAATAGATAGGAAACTTTTTCAACACTACGTAAATGTCAGCTCTTTTTATTGTTGTTTTTCTTCTGCTTACATCAGTGAGGTGACGGTTATAAGCAGCAGGGCAAATACAGAGAACAGTCGTGACAAAAAGCTGAAGGAGGACTCTGGCCAACAGAAAGGCTGGGGGATCCAAGGCAGAGCCTCGGAGACGCAATTCTAATCTTAGCCTGTTTTGATGCTTGTGTCAGAAACCTGCAAGAGTCACCTAGAAGATAGATTTTTTTTCCTATTTCTCGCCAATCTCAGTGCTGTTTATATCCACAAGACCTTGAAGCTTGAGGTCTCGGACCACACAGTTGAGTCTCTCATACGTACACTGCATCCCAAATGTTTAATTGCTCGGTCATAAGAAAGGTAATTAGCACATGTATAGGGCTTTACATGCAATATTCATTTTGTTTTCATGGCGACAATGCAAGTACATGCTAGTATCCCTACTTATAAGATGAAGATCCTGAAAATCGGAATGTTAAATCATTTGTACAAAGTTTTTGAGAAAGTGGGGGATCCAGAGGGGACCCCAGAACCTGCCTATGATGGTGGCAACACAAGGAAGTAATAATTCCCAATGGTTAGAAAGCGCAGCATTCTGAGTTCTCACTTACAGATCACTGAATATGGCCTGGTTCCTCAAACACTTATCAAGCCTTCCGTGTGCCGGGCCTCATATGTGCTAGAGCTATAAAAATAATGGAGATGTGGATTTTGGTCTCAAGGGCTTACCGTCCAGTAAGGGAAAGGGCCAATACCATGTGGGAGAACCAGAGACAAGGTGATGCCCAGGGTAACATGGGAGCCCCAGAGGAAGAGCAGCTGAAGGTTCAAGGTTGTCAAACCCTGTAACCTTTCTGGGTTCTGGCTTCCCCATTTTCATTTGACATGTCTGGCCCAGGCAGAGATCCTTGATATGATGTCCATGGATATTTATCAAGGATAGTTTGAAACTTCTGAAAATAGATATAAATTTGGTGTCCATATATACAGTTTTAGAGAGGAAAAGGACCAGGTTTCTGAAAGTGTTCCTCGACCCCCACGAAAGCTAAAGTCTCTGATGAAGCATGTTTAATCTCTAAGAGTTCTTCCACCTCTAATAGTGTAGATATTTCACTAAGTATCAAGCAAAGGGAGGAAGAAATGAAATAATAAAATATTAATAACACTTTCCGGAAAAAGACAATTTATACAAAAGTGGTACATCGTTGCAATTACAATGTGAACAATCTAAATGTCCTCTTAGAAGCCTTCCAATCAAATATTCCATGGCTGCTGAGAGATCATAAAATCCAGGGTTCCTCATACAGAGAGATTGTGCCATTGAGGAGTTTGGCTGTAGAATTGCAAGACGGTGGAGGAGGAATGGGGGAGGGAGAGAGAACAAACTAAAGGTCACACCTGGAAATTCAGAATCACTTTCTCTATTTCTGCAAGAGATGTTAAAGGCTTTTTATTTACTTGGGAGAAGACAGTTAACCCTATGGAACCATTAGGGACCAATAAACCATTGAATCCAGATAAATTGCCTCCATGAAGTTAAAGAATGCATTGAGGGAGGTTAAAGAGCATCTGGCTGAGAATCCTTTTATAGCTCATAATCCCAGCCAGTCCTATTCTCTCTTAGGCAGTCATCCAGGTCTCACAGCTAGAGCTTCCTCACCCTGGTCTATAGGCTCAGCCAAGCCTGGGCAATGGGAGGTGGAAAGCAAAATGTTCTCAAGTCAGGGACAAATTAAGGATTCCAGATCATAAGTTTGGAAGCTCCATGTTTTTCAACCTTCTGTCCCACTCTGACCTTAGATCAAAGTTCAAAAATCTTGGCTTTGGACTATTGTTTAATTAATAATTGCCGGTCTCGTCACTGAATGTGGAGGACTCTGCTTTGGTTCATGCTGGTGTTCCTAGCAGAATTCTAGACTCCGTTTATTGACTCACTCACATCTTCCTTGAGATCGGGGTCTGTAAGAGAAGGACACTTCGCTGCTGGTCTATCCGTTTGTACTGTTGCATGACCACAGGCTGGCAAACAGCCTCTTAAACCAGCCCCTACTCCTTCTTCCTCAGTTTGACCCCAGGCTCCTCTAACTTTACAACTTCAGTGCTCTTGCCTATAGGCAGATTGGTTTATTTACTACCGGGGCCTTGGTTAGTTCCTGTGCAGCCCCTCTCTGTGCTGCCTGCTCCCACTTTCTGCCCCACAGGAGGTGGAAGGTGGTGTCTGAGCTGTAAAACTGGGACCACAGTATAACAATGATGAGTGATAGAAAAATACATTATGGAAAAGACTAAAATTTATCGCATTAGCAAAAGGTCAAAAGGAACTTCAGGAGATTTAGAGATCAGAAGACCCATCTTAAACCATGAAGAGATGAGAAAGAGTACGCTGAGAAAGGATTATGCAGCATTAGAAATACATAACGGTTAACAAATCATTACTGATTTATAAAAAGAAGTCCCAACGTGAGAAGCATGTACTATTTTATTTTATTTCTTGAAGTTTTACATTTTAAGATTTTATTCATTTTTATTTTTAGAGAGAGGGGAAAGGAGGGAGAAAGAGAGGGAGAGAAACATCAATGTGTGGCTGCCTCTCACGCACTTCCTAGTGGGGACCTGGCCTGCAACCCAGGCATGTGCCCTGACTGGGAATCAAACCAGCGACCCTTTGGTTCTCAGGCCAGTGCTCAATCCACTGAGCCACACCAGCCAGGGCTGCATGTATTATTTTAATAAGTACAACTCAAGAACCAAGATAAAAACAAGTTAAAGGACCTCATTTACTTCCCCTAAGAGCTTAGTGCCATTCCACCCAAAAGATGAATATGTGATGACAATCATGTACACATTTACATGACATTAAATAAATGGCATGAGAGCAATTACAGGGTTGAGAAGCAAGAATGATGGACACAAATCACTGTCCGATGATGGAAGCTGAGCAGTTGGATGCTGGAAAGACTATTGCTCGCTGGTTGCTATTCATTTATTGTCTGCATAATAACAGAACATGTTAACTTTCCAAGCGGCTAAATATTTGTGGTTGGTAGTGGGGGAGTGGCTTGTGCCTAGCATTTTGTAAGAGCAACACTTGAAAGTTGATCATGAATATTTAATCATTTTAGAATGAAAACCGGAAGGAAGCATGGTTCGTCTGCAAGGATGTGCTCTACTGGCACCAGTGAGGAGGGATGGATTTACCCGTGAAGAATTAATACCATTCAGTAAAGAAAGGGCACATGACACAGCACTGAATATTTGGAAGCAGACTGAGAGGATGAATAATCAGGTTCTGGAACCAAGTCTGCCAATAACCAGCTAGGTGGTGTTGGGCTACCTTAGGTCTCAGTTTCCCCATGTGTAAAAGGATGGTCATTGTGCTCTATAAGCATCTCTAGGAGCTTATAGTTATGCAGTTCTAGTTAGTGATTAGTACTCATCTTTGAGTTGCTGCTGCCCCCAACATCAGGACACATTTGAAATATTTATTTTCTGATCTTCCCTCTTCTCAATTCCGCACCTGTTTCCTCCACTTGAGTAACTACCCTCCCGCTTGGGCGCATCACTGCTTTGTGTCTACTGGGAGAGTAATTCACACTGGCAAACTATTAGACAAAGACATCACCCTTCCCATGTGCATTGATTTCTCCAAAGCGGATCAGGAGGAAAGGCAGTGCATAGCACCCAGAATTAAGTGGTCAGTGCAAGGAATTTAGGTATCAAACAGATGGTTTGAGATGTTTTGAGAGGAAACCTTCCAGAAGACTAGTCCACTACCATAAACCCCTTTCCCCCCATGTCCTCTACCTTCTGTCTTAGAGCCTGGATCAAATTGCCCTCCACTGGTTCAGTAATGAACAATATTTATACAGTCATAATAATATAAACAACAAGTTATTTATATATATATAAACAATTTATATACATCGTGGGAGAATGAGGGAAAGCATAAGGCTGTAAGAGAGTTGAAGTTTTATTTGCTACATAAAAAAGTCAATAGATGAAGTTTAGATTTCATCTGTTGAATGATAAATTCACAAATGATGGATTAATTTAACAGAGGCTGATGAAGTACCTGTTATATACCTGGCACTATTCCAGGCACCAGGGTTACCAGTGAATGACAGACAAAAATTGCTGCCCTCATGAAACTCATGCATGTGTATAGGAAATAGATTAACCAAGAGAAATAAATAAAACACAGGGGTCATTAAGTAGTAATAAGTGCTGAAAATAAAGATATGAATGAAGCAGTACCTCAGCAAGGGGCGGTTGTAATGTTAGCTGGAAAAGAAAGTATTCATTAAGACAGTGAATTTTGGGTCAAGTCCTTGAGGAAATAATGTAGTTAGTCTTGCATATCGTATCAGGAAGAGCATTCATTCCGGGCACCGGGAACAGTTAGTGCAAATATTCTTAGGTGGGGGTATCCTGGTGCAGTCAGGAAAGCAGGACCAGCAAGGAAGCCACTGTACTGTGAAGAATGAGTAAAGGGAGAGAGATGGGGATTGAGGTCAAAGAATTCAGGACCCTTGTGTGATTTAAAAAATATTAAGGGAAACACCAAAAGAAAGTGCTTAGTGTTGAATACTGTTGCATCTAAGGAACGGAAGAGTTAGATGGGAAATGGACGCTTGTTTTATAATAATTCTTTCAACACTAAAGTTATGTGCTTAAATGTCTTTTCTTGACAGTAGAAATCATTTTTCCAACGTACACAATTATGTGCAGACCATAGTGTGGCAGAAAATGTGCTAGAGGGGTTTAAGCTAGAGATGATCCCTAAACCTGGGGCTTCTGAGAATTCTTTCCAGAGCATGTAGGCCTTGCAAGACTTTCAGTGGGCCTTGAAAGGTGTTCATCACCTAGATAGATGGGGAAAAATAAAGAATGTCGCTGCAGGACTACAAAGGACCTGGGAGATCATAAAGCGCAGCTGCATCATCTGCCTGGCTATAAGGACAAAGAGATTTAGAAGGGAATTAAAGAATCTGCAAGGTCTCCCAACTGCTTACTGGCACACCTGGAACAACGGCATGTCCTCTCTTCTTCCCAATAAACTCTGTATCCCATTGTCCACAAAGGCTTTTTTTTTTTTCAAGCCTTCTCTACTTTCCTCAGATCTTTGACCTTATGACCTGTTCCCGTCACCCCCTGCACTGATCTAATCCCTTGCTTCTCCGAAAATGTGCACACAGGATAGGAATTAGCTCATGTTCTGACCATAAAGGCTATATCGTGTACTCCCTTAAGTCCTTTCCTCTGCCCATCCTTTTGTAAGGGAAGGTCTGTCTGTCCCATATGGTTAAGGTTCCTGATCCCCTCCTTCCTTGTGGGGTTTCTGGGGAATCACCTCCGTGACTGCTCTTCCTCAGTTTCTATTATGGATCCCTCTTCTTTAGTACATTTCTAATTGGTGATCTTCTCGGGTCTATATCTGGGCCTCTTCTTTTGTGTTCTTATCCCCACAGGCAAGTTGACCCATAAACACAGTTCATAATGTCATGCTGATAACTCCTAAGTCCATAGCTCCAATGATTTTTATTACCTTCAGACCTGTGCGTGACCTAGCAACTACCAGATACCTGTACTTGGATGATCCATAGGCACCTTGAATGAGTCTTAAAAAAATTGTCAACTCCCTCCCAAACCTGCTTCTCCCCACTTTGTTCCCTATTACAGTGAATGACACTACTGTCTGTATTAATAGCTAAAGTCAGAAACCATCTGAGAATTCCTCCTCGCCATTCTTTCCAGTCAACCAGCAATCCTAGCCCATTCTACTTCCTAAACATTTCTCAATGCCACCACCACTCCCATGGCCATTAAACTAATTCAGACTTCCATCTCTTCTCTCCTGGATCATAGCTGCAACGACCTAGCAGATCTCTCAACCTTGTGTTTTTTACCTCCTCTTTATCAGTCAAGGTGAAGTTAGGGAAACAGAAGTCACTGCATTGGTGCCAGATATGAAGGGTATACGTAGAAAGTGGTGCTACTTTCTATGGGTAGAACTGGGAGAGCAAAGGATAAGGATGCTGACATTAAAGATCATGGAAGCTGACACCTAAAGACTCAGCCTGAGGCCAATCAGTTGGTAGCTCACCAAGAAGCTGCTCTGAATGTCACAGTTTCCCTTGGGTCTTACTACAACTGCTTCAAGAGAATAATGCCTTTGCCTTCTTTTCTGTCTTCAAAATCTTGCATGAGTGACTCTCATTAACAAACCGTAATACAAAACAACAAGCAGAAGAGTACTCTGGGAAGCGTAGTGGTGGAGAAGAGAGAATTTAGAAGTCGTGATTCTGAGTTGTCAACAGATAATTCCTCTTACTCTATTCTCTAAAATGCAGTCAGATCTTTCTATAGAAATATGTGATTATATTGCTCTCCTGCTTAAAACTCTTCAATAGTTTCTCATTCCTTTTAGGATGAAAAGAAATGCCTTAATATCTTTTGCAAGACTCTTATATAATCTTGCCCCAGCTGATTTCTCTAACTCATTTCTTAGCTACCTTTGAAATCTCAGGGTTTAGTTTTGAATACTGATTGAATGGGAAAAAACGTTGCCATGTTACAGTGTAGAGGAGATCAAGTTTGGACAGAGAGGGACTAAGGTTATATCTTAACCTTACAAGGGACTGTGGTTATATCTTAGTTTAAGTCAGATGTATGCACTAACTTTGAGAGTCGGCTTAAGTTAGGGATTCATATCCATGACACCTTCTTCCTTCTTCCTCAATGACAATGAGGCTACTAATGACTGAAAATACAAAAATCACTCATGTTATTTATTATGGAGGAATTAATATTATTACGTTATGGTAGTTAAAATGATAGCCTCCTACTCTATATTGTTATTATAATTTCAGTTCTACTATTAAGTTGCCACATGGTCCATTTGCATTATTTTTAACATATTGGGCTTTAGGTTGCCATGTCATCTATACTCCCTATAGAAAAATGACTTAGGACTTAGAGCTATGTCATAAATTAAGTAGTGTAAATCCACATGTCCATACTGCTTCTTCACAGAATATAGATGATGAATTCCCCTTATAAACAATATTGGACTTGGGATTGGTGATGTCTGTCCCAACATTGACATTGGCAGAAATGCATATTTTGCATGGCCCTGAAGTACAGTAGAAACTTGATCAGATTTCTAAAGCCTATTCTTATGCAGGCATAGCATTCTTTTAAAGAAACAAAAATATACTCTCTTTGACTAAAGAGATAGTGACCATATCTATGGTCAATAGAGCAACCATAGACTTGGTTTTTGCAATTCAGTTATAAATTCTCAAATAGCATGACCGACCTAATGTCACTTTTGAAAAGAAATGCTTTAAAACACCATGCTAATACCAATGCATAATCATCATGCTATATTTTTGATATATGTTGTTTTGTGAAATTATTTTTTCACATATTTCCTGCTTTCTTTCAAGGATTTAATGCAGAACCTAACATGGTTAGTAGCAACAGGAATGAAGTATGCTAGAAGGCAGCGTGGCAGAGTGGACTGTGCCTGGTCCATCTAAAGACCCAGATTCAAGTTCTGGCCCAGCCACTTCATAATGCACAGCAGATTACTCTCGGTGTCCTGCTCATGTCCCCTCACTCTTACTGCCTCAGCGGACAGAGCCCTGACTTCTGTCTACCAGCAGCTGCACCTCTTTGTTTAAGAGCGTTCTCGTGCTGTTGGAGCTCAGCTAGCTGCCAGTGCAGCAAGCTGGTCGTGCTAAGGTATTATTGTCTCCGGGAACAAACCTCAAACAATGAGGATATTAAAAACTCCAGCTCCCTCACCCTAAGTAGGATAGCTCTGAGGCGCATGGTCTACATGGACTCTCAGAGTTTCCCTGATAGAATTACGCTCCAGTCTCCCACGGAGCCAGTTGCCTTACAATGTCCTCTGCATTGGCGGTCCACCCTGCCCTTGTCTTGTTTCCCACTTTCTCCTGTACTCATGTTGGCTTCTGGGGGAACCCAAAATAACACCTACTTATTGACCTTGGGAAGGTCAGCCAACCACTTGGTGTCTCATGTAATAAATGACAACTTTACAAAGGTTCCTTGCAGTTGGAAAATGCTTTCACTTTAATGTTTCTCCCTCCTTCTCATCTGGGTTTGGAGAGACGTACCTGAAATTTATAACCGGCAATAGTGACTTGTTTGTGGTTTTCTTAACACCTTTCCAACATAGAAACTTATTCAGTAGAAATACTCAAAAGCAATAGTAATAGGAAGTCACATATTACATTCTTTCCCAGAATATAGTTAGTTCCAGTTTTGGCTTTCTGCAGTGTTAGCAAGATTTGACCCTAACAAAAATAATACATTATTTCAGATATACCTTGAAAAGCCCTTATTAAGCTCTTTTCATAAAATAGGACAAATATATACCCCATATGAAATACATACACATATACACACTATGTGTGTGTATACATATATATATATATTCTCATCCTTTGATTAATATCATTCTTGCAACATGCCTGTGAGATAGGGAAGACGAAGCTGAGTAACCTCAATTGCCAGATGAGAAAACCAAAACCTGAAATGGTAAGAGACCATTCAGGAACCAAAGGTTTTTATGGCTGGGGTCTGTGCATTTTCTGCCACATTCCATTTCTTCCTGTCAACCAGCAGTTCTATTATATACATATTAAAAGTGTCTGCATTCAGTTTGGTGGATTTTCTCTTCAGAATTCCTGTTTTCTGGACTGTGGTGATAAGAAGAACATTAAAAAAATCTATTTTGTGGGAAAGGCCATGTCCCACTTGGGAGGTGAGCTGAAAATGGATGGCCCATTACAGATGTCTTTGTAATTTCCTGGGTCATTATATTAAATGTCTTCTATCCACAGTATCTGCTAGCATTACTATTTAAGCATAGTATGTCTCATATTGGGCAGCACACTCAAAGAAGAATGTAATAAATGGAGAGATTTCAGGCATGCAGAGAAGAATCCTATTTTCCTCCCTTGCGTGCCCTGCCTCCCAAATGTCCCATCCCTTTAGCTTAACAGTTCAATTCTTGCTAAAATAAAAATATCCTTGATATGTGACACCGTGGAAGCTGTTTCCAGTTATTTTTACTATGAATGATTTTAGGTCTTTTTCTGATAGAGGAAAGGGAAACATCCACTGATTGATCATCTTAAGTGGGAGGGGGGATGGTGGAAGAACAATGGGGACCGTTATAGAGAAGAGAATGTGGAACCGTGTCCTGGCATATCTGAATTCACGGTCTGCCTGAGTCCTAGACAAGGAGTCATGGAATAAGTTTACTAGCCTTGTTGTCGTGGGCAAGTCATTGACTTTTCTTAATGGAAGTTTTTTTATCTATAAATGATGGGTAAGGACTACATGATCTCCGAATTCTTTCCAGTTCTGCAATTCTATTCATTAATTCCATTTATTACATACTCCCATGGACATGGTAACAAAGGGGAAAGATAAAAGTCAGTCAGTTTCTGTTTTCCTAAATATTAGCTAGGAAACAAAAAAAAATGGTAATGAGATTTTGCATGGGAGTATGTAACCCAGAAAAGAGTCTTTGAAATGTGAAATGAGGAAAGGCAGAGTAGAGAGCTAGCAATTTGCATGGCTCACGAGCAGCCTTGTGCGCATGCGTATAATGGACCCGTAATGATTTAGTGAGGTAGAGAAAACTGAAAGGGTATATCCAGTGTGCCACACCTGATTTTTCATCTGGATCTAAACCGGAGGCTGCTGGAGGGCTGTATGAGACACCTAACCAGAAGGAAAACAAGAAGTGGCTCTTCCAGCACTCAGCACTCACTCTCCACTTTCTATTTTTCTGTGTTCTAGGCACTATGACCACTGCTTGGGCTTCCACAGACATAGTACCTGAAACAAAGCACCCAATGCCAGGAAATGCCAGGGGGATCGCTCTGTAAATTGTATGATTGTGTAAGCGCTGTGCTGTGCACCCCAACCTAATACAAAATAATGTTGAACGTCAACTCTAATTGAAAACTAAAAATCTTTAAATGCTCGTAATTTATTTGAAAGGTTCAGCAAATGTTGGTGGGGAAGTAGGGACATGGTACAAAGAGGAGAAGGCAGCAGGTAAAGGGAGCATTATAAAATCAGCTACTGTGGGAAACTGGGGCTTAATCCTGCAAAGAATCTCTAGGAAACTATATAAAACACATGCCTCACATGCATCCCTCCTAAAGGTCAAGAGATCGGGGTAATTACGACACAACTCCCTTTACTCACTGACTGTGCACACTACTGTAACGTGTTATTTCCCTAGCACTTCTGGCCTACACGTGGGCAGGCAAAGTTAACCCTTACGGCAAGGGAAGGCAAAGCCAGCACGCAGCAAACAATGCCGGTTAGCCAACCCTGAAATGTTAAAGGTGGGGGGAATCTGGGTATGGTCGCAACAACATCACTACACAAGAATTATTTCAACAAGCCTATGAGGTGGATGCTATTTCTATCTCTATTATTCAGATGAGAAAACCAAAGATCAGAGATAGTAAGTATCTTAAAGGGGGCACAGTTGAGACTGAAATCAAGTGTGCGTGACTAAACAGACTGTTTGTTTGTTAAACACTGTATGCCTGCGTGGTGCAAAAAAAGGTGGTGGATGTGACATCTATAGCAAGACTTGACCTAAACGCTCCTCCTTCTATAAAGCAGTCTCTTGATTCTGTCACCATTTTTGCCCATATATTGTCATAGACCTTTCTTTATAGCTCCGAAGGAACAGCTATCACACTTCATTGTAATAGTTTATATTCATCCTTCTTACTAAATAAGAGTTTCTTGAGTTGTACAGAACATTGCTGTCTTTATTTTTGTATTCCCCCCAAGCAAATAATTGACACACAGAAGCCCTTCAATGTTGATAAAATGTCAATGGCTACATTTTAAGATATAGGCTTAAATTGTCAGTAATTTACCCATTCAAGGCAGCTGATATTGATAGCGTGCCTATTAGGTGTTAAGCCACAAATAGATACAGAAATGAAACTCTGAAAAGAAACGCTGCTTGAAGGCACAGTTATACGCATAAGCTTACGTATCTCTTTTCCAAATATTTTTACCCAGTCAACTCAGGTTTCATTAAGTTTTTGCAGCTCATGGATGTTGAGAAAAAGCAGTCTTTTCTTTTTAATTTCATTTTACTCATGTGCAATAAACACCAAGAAACATGTAATTGGTGAAATTTGTTTCATTTGTTTTATACAAACTGGGGCTGTGTGTGATACCTGGTTCTAAGATTCTACATTTTATAACACTATTTATTTCTGGTGACAAAATGAACCTATTTCAAATATACACCAAAATCTTATTTACAGTTTGTGGCCAATGTTTCCTTTAACTGCTGATTTATCTCATCGGGTACAGGCTAGGTGGGCAGTAATTTTCTCCGTATTTCCGCTGCACAGCAAGAAGCAGTTAATTTACAGGCACATATTGCTTTAATTTCAGTTACTCCAGTCATTTTTCTGTACAGTGTCCAGGTCCTCCTGCCAGGGGCTGTAATTTTATAGGAGGAGAGCTCTTGAAAATGTGTGGGAGAGATTAGTAGGTGTGCCTGAAATGCTTTCTTTCTCACTTTCCACTGTGCAAAGCCGCGGGTGGAAGATTTAAGGGATGACTTCATTTGAAAATGTTGATTTTGGGTGAACTGTGGACAAAAAGTCAGATATTCTGTGGTTTAGTCATTGGAATTAAGAAGGGATCTCATGTGCCTGAGATGATGTTAGGAAAAAGGGTATACAAGTCCTGTGTGGAAACACTTTTTCTTTCTTTCTTTCTTTCTTTCTTTCTTTCTTTCTTTCTTTCTTTCTTTCTTTCTTTCTTTCTTTCTTTCTCTTTCTTTCTTTCTTTCTTTCTCCTTCCTTCCTTCCTTCCTTCCTTCCTTCCTTCCTTCCTTCCTTCCTTCCTTCCTTCCTTCCTTCCTTCAAAGGAGTATTGATTCTCAATTTGAGTTGGGGTTAAAATTAAAAAGAGCAAGTTTATTCCATGCCAGTCAGAAACTCTAATACAGACCTGGGGAGAAGCAGAGAGTCAGGGATCTCAGCAAAAACAGAAAAGCCATTTGGAGCCAACATGTACAAGATGACCAAGCCCCCAGTACTGGCCCGGAACCCTAAGGGCTTTGTATAGCTGGCTGCATAGGCACAGTGTCATCTGCCAGCAGAACACCAGTATGTAATGACACCTGTAGGGGGGCTCCGCCCGCAGAGCCCCATCCCTCCATCACGGATGAAAATAAAACTATTAAGACATGATCTGCTTGGGGAGGAGAGGTGGTCAATCTCTCAAAGGAGAAGGACCCAGAGCCCCTTCCTCACTGGGCTTTTATTGGGTTCAAATACACAGGAATACAGGTATGTCAGGTGGCAAGGATCAAACAATGGATAACATTTCAAAGAAATCTGAGGGCTTAATCTGAGTCAGTGTCTGTCAGGAAAGGGGGTTGCAAAAACTTTGGGAGACATACTCATTTCCTCCTCAGACCCTTATCATTTAAATGAGAGCACTCTTAGCAAAGCAGGTTTCACAGGACTTTACGAATTCTTTCTTATGCCCAATCACCTGGGGAACCGCTCTGGCAGGCACAGGGCTGCACCGCCTGCTGTCATAGTTTCAGGCTTAAGCTGATTAGAGCCAGGAAGCAAGAGACCAGGGAGACATCTCCCAGATGGAAATGGGGACTCGGGGTATGTCAGAATAGCCAGGGGGTGAGGGCCCATCACCCCCTCTTTGCTGCAGACCCCCGAGTCCTTCCATGAGGGCCTTTCAAGTGGTCGTGTCTGACTTGGGTTGGCCCTCCCATGAGGAGTCTTACTGTCGTTAACTAACCAACCAAGCATTGGGGCCAGAGATGGATGAGGCAGAAGCGGTGCTCCTGCCAGGGAGATAAGCTTTGTCTCCTTACTGGCTCAGGCCCTCTTGACAGAACAGACCCAGATGAAACGGGTCCCCTGGGTTCTTATGCAGCCTAGCCATGGGGTGCAGTTACAGCTCCTGAAACCAGGCCGAACAGTTCCCAACAGAAACCAGAGTTCTAAGTGGGATGTCACAGTCCATGGCATGTTTCCGCTATGTGGTTTATAGAAAAAGACATATCCCAAATACAGAATGAGCCAGAGTCCAAGTGGGAAACACATGTCATATGTCTCATCCTTTTTGGCAAGAAAATTGCCAGGGAGACTGGGAGAAGGGACTAGGAAGAAAATGTCCACATTGCATGTACTCATTGAACAAACACATGGTACCTACTATGTTTTATTCCAATGTTTTTTATTGTTTAAAAAACTCACAGTCAAACCCTTGATTTAATTTATTTATTAGTTTTAGTAATTTTTGGTGCAGTCTTTAGGGTTTTCTGTATATCATATCATGTCTTCTGCAAATAATGACAGCTTCTCTTCTTGTTTTCCAGTTTGGATGTATTTTATAGTTTATTTGCTTAATTGTGCTGCCTAGGACTTCCAATATTGTGTTGAATAAAAGTGGTAAAAGTAGGCATCTTTGTTTTATTAGTGACATCAGAGGAAAAGCTTTCAAGTTCTCAACTCTTCATTGTGACCATGGGTTTGTCATATATGGTTTTTATTATGTTGAGGTATGTTCCCTATATACCCAGTTTATGGAGAGTTTTTATCATAAATGCATGTTGAATTTTGTCATTTTTTGTCATCTATTGAGATGGTCATGATTTTTATCCTTTGTTTTCTTAAGGTGATGTATCATGTTGATTCACATGCTGATGTTCAACTATCCTTGCATACCTGGAAGAAATCCCACTTGATCATGATATATGATCCTTTTAATATATTGTTCAATTACATTTGAAAATATTTTATTGAGGATGTTTGCATCTATGTTCTTCAGTGATATTGGTCTGTAATTTTCTTTTCTTTGTAGTGTCTTTTTCTGGTTTACGTATCAGAGTAATTCTGGCTTCATTATATGAGCTTAGAAGTCTTTCTTCTCTTAAAAGTTTTTTGGAATAATTTCAGAAAGATAGATATTAACTCTTATCTAAATGTTTGGTAGAATTCTTCTGTGAAATCATCCAGACCTGGACTTTTGTTTGCTGGGAGTGTTTTGATTAGTGATAGAATTTCATTACAAGTAATCATTCTATTCAAATATTCTATTTCTCTGTGATCCAGTCGTGGCAGAGTATATGTTTTTAAGAATTTGTCCATTTTTTCTAGATCATCCATTTTTTGGCCTATAATTGTTTGTAGTATTTTCTTATTATCCTTTGTATGTCTGCAGTATCCATTATAATTTCTCCTCTTTCATTTCCGATTTTATTTATTTGTACCCATTTTCTTTCTTTCTTTATGTGCCTAAATAAAAGTTTATTAATTTTATATTTTCAACAAAAACTCCTAGCTTCATTATGTTTTTGTTTTGTTTTACTAAGTAATTTGTTTTCACTCTGATCTTTATAATTTTCTTCTTTCTTCCAACTTTGGGCTTTATTTGCTCTTCTTTTTCTAGGCCCTTTAGATGGAAAGTTAGATTGTTTATTTGAGGTTCTTTTTGCTTCTTGAGTTGAGCCTCTAGTACTAAGAACTTTTCTCTTAGTACTGCTTTTGCTGTGTCCTAAAGACTTTGTAACATTGCAATTTCATTTTCATTTTCTCAAAGAATTTTTTAATTTTCTATTTCATTTATTGGTTGATGCACTGGTTGATTAATAACATATTGTTTAGTCTCCACATGTGTGGATTTTTTCAGTTTTCTTCTTGTAGTTAATTTCTAGTTTCATACTGTTGCAGTCATAAAAGATGCTTGATATGATTTCAGTCTTAAATTTATTGAAACTAGTTTTATAGCCTAACATATATCTATCCTGGAGAGCTTTCTTTGTGCACTTGAAAAGAATGTGTATTCTGCTTTTAGATGCGATGTTCTTTATATATCAATTAAATTTGTCTGCTCTAATGTGTAATTTAAAGCTAATGGTTTCTCATCAATTTCCTGTCTGGATGAATTGTCCATTGATGTAAGTGGGAAATTAAAGTCCCTTACTTTACTGTGTTGCTATTTCTCCCTTTAGGTCCCATTAATATTTCCTTTATATGTTTAGTGCTCCTACTTTGGGTGCATAAATATTTACAAATGTTGTATCATCTGGTTGGATTGATCTCTTTGTAATTATGCAGTGTCATTCTTTGTCTTTCGTTAGTCTTTGTTTCAAATTCTATTCTGTCTGATGTTGGTATCACTGCCCCCACTTTCTTTTGTTCTGATCTGCATAGATTATCTTTTTTCATCCCTTCACTTTCAGTCTGTATGTGTTTTTAGTTTTGAGGTGAGATTCTTGTAGGCAGCATATAGATAGACGGGTCTTGTATTTTTATTTATTCAACCACCCTATGTCTTTTGATGGGAGAATTTAGTCCATTTATATTGAAAGTAATTCTTGATAGGTATGTGCTTATTGTCATTTAGTTCACTGTTTTCTGGCTGTTTTTGTAGTTGCTCTCTGCTCCTTTCTTCTCTCTGTCTCTTCCCTTGTGGTTTGGTGGCTTTCTTTAGTGTTATATTGATATTCCTTTCTTGTTTGCTTTTGTGAACTTATTTTAACTTTTTTCTATGTGATTACCTTGAAGTTCACATCTAACATACTATGTATGTAACAGTCTCTTTTAAGTTGATAGTAATTTCGATTTGAACACATTCCAAAGCTTTACCTTTTTTGCTCCTTCTCCATGTTTTGTATTTTTGACAACACATTTTACATCTTATTATTTTATGTATCCCTTTCCTAATTATTCTGTTTTAAATTAATTTTACTAATTTTGTCTTTTTACCTTTCATGCTTGCTTTATTATAAGTATTTAATCCACTACCTTTATTATTATTTATTTATCTTTTCCAGCGTGGTTTCTACTTTCATATATTTTCCTATTATTGATTAATGCCTTTTCTTTTCTGCTTAGAGAATTCCCTTTAACATTTCTTGTAAGTCCACTTTAGTGGTGATGAACTTTAACTTTTACTTATCTGGAAACTCTTCACTTCTCCTCCAAGTCTGGGTAGAGAATTCTTGGTTGGAAATTCTTTCCTTTCAGCACTTTGAGTAGAATGCCTGGCTCTGGTGGACGGGGGAGAATGTGCTTCCAGACTACATGGGACAGCTTCCACACAGCATCACTCCTTCAAGACTGGCAGAGGTAGTCATTCTGCCTAACACATAGAGTAAAACACGGAGAGAAAAGCCGAATGAAAAGAAATAGGTTCAAAACTGAAGAACAAAACAAAATCCCAGAAAAAAAGACCTTAATGAAGCAATGAGAAGCAACCTACATGATAAAGAATGAAAAATACTGTCCTAAAGCTGCTTACCAACCTCGGGAGAAGAATGGAAGAACACAGTGAGAACCTCCACAGAGATATATAAAATAAAAGAAAATACCAAATAGAAGGTGTATCTGAACTGAAAAATACATTAGTGGGATTAAACAGAAGAATTGATGAAATGAAAGCACAGATCAGAGAGCTAGAAGACAAAGCAATGGAAAACACCTAGACTAAGTAGAAAAGTAAAAAAAAGTAATTAAAACAAGTGAGGATAACTTAAGGGATCTCTGGGACAACCTCAAGCAGAATAACATTTACATGATAGGATCCTAGAAGGAGAAAAGAGAGAGAAAGGGCCAGAACATTTATTTGATGAAATAATGATGGGTAACTTCCCTAATTTGGGGAAAGAAACAGACATCCAGGTCCAGCATGTTCAGAGAGTGCCAAGTAACGGACCTGACAAGAAAATACCAAGGCACATATGATACAAGGCACAAATGATAAAAGTTAAGGATAAAAAGAGAATCTTAAAAGCATCAAGAGACAAACAACGCATTACGTATACACAAAGGATACCCTATAAGGCTGTCTGCAAACTTTTCATCAAAAACTTTACAGGGTAGAAGGGAGTGACATAGAATGCCCAGAGCCGGGCATTCTATGGCTGTTCCTTGTGTGTGCTGACTGCACCCACCAGCTATGGTAGGGTTGCAATTGATGTGTAGGAATGGCTGGGTTCTGGGCATTTGCTTGGCCTTGTTGCAACATGGCCATTGTGCTATATATAAATGTAGGGTTTGAGATGCTTCCCCATCCAGATTACACCTTAGACTAGGCACAGGGTGGGTGGAACCTAGAGTGCTTGGCTCACCTGGCTTTGACTTGGCTGCTCTGTGGAGATGGTGGTATCAGGGTGCTTACCCAGGCGGGTTGCAACTCTGTTGCTGTACATGGAGCACAGGGCTTGAGGTACTTGCCTGGCTAGGTTACCGCTCAGCTGCTGTCAAGGAAGGGCAGGGCTGGGAGCACAACCTGATTATGGCTCAAGGTGGGCAGAACATGCTCTCTGATGCTAGAAGGAAAAGGGAGGGCTCCAAAAAGGGCTCAGTATTTTAGCAACAGGTTAGGATGAGATTGCAAAGAAAAAAAAAATGGTACCTGCCAGCCCTTCCCTTAACAGGTAAAGTTACTGCAGGTTCCTTCCTCTCAGACAACTGCTTTAAAGTTTACTAAGTGGGTCGCCTTCACTTGCGGTCCAGGTGCATTTTAAAATTGTTTTTGCACTGAATCTCAGAGGGAATGATGGGTCTGCTCGTGAGCTCTTTAAGAGCAGTTTCTCCATTCCCTGTAGTGCTCCTGGTCTCAATCCCCGTCTGTTTTCAAAACAAGGTGTTTTGGGACTCATCTGTCCAATGCCAATCCCTAGGGTCAGGGTACCTGATGTGGGACCCACTCCCTTCACTCTTCCAGGGAGAATTTCATTTTGGCGGTTATCTCTCCAGCTTGTGGTTCACCACATCTGGGATGGAGTGACAGGTGAGGTTGGGCTCTGCCTCTCCTACCTTTCTCAGTGTGTCTCTTTTGCCTTTTTGTTGCCTCTCTAGTTTTCAGTTCCTTTCAGAGGAAAACTGTTTTATATGTAGCTGTAAATTTGTTGTATCCATGGGAGGAGGTGAGTTTAGGGTCTTACTGAACTACAGTCTTGAACTCCTTCAATGTCCTAATTCAGATATCTTACACTAATGTTGACGGGCAATTTGTATTTAGCCCACATTAAACTGTACAGAAAGCCCTGGCTGGTGCAGCTCAGTGGATTGAGTGCTGGCCTTCAAACCAAAGGGTCACCGGTTCCATTCCCAGTCAGAGCACATGCCTGGGTTGCAGGCCGGGTTCCCAGTAGGAAGCGTGTGAGAGGCAACCCACATTGATGTTTCTCTCCCTCTCTTTCTCCCTCCCTTCTCCTCTCTCTCTAAAAATGAGTAAACAAATAAGTATTTTTTTAAAAAAAAGATATTGTCAAGTGAAAATAAATAAAATGCACAGGAAAATGCAGAGTCTACACTTCTTAAATTTGTGTTCATTTTCTACATGACAACATAGAATATGAATAACATTAATCTATGTCCTCATTAGTACTTGGTGCTAATAAGTACTTTTTTTAGAACAGTAAGTTTTATTTGATGAACATGTTCATTAGAAATTAGCCCAGGGCAATTTTATTAATCTTTGCCCTATACATGGAAGCAACAAACCTTTTTAAACACTTAATCAATCTGTTAGTAAAAGAGTTCAAATACCTCCTTCTTAGTTCTTCTATATTTAAAGTGGTTGATTTAATTGTATTTGATCATTCCAAGTTTCTTGATAAATGTTGAAGTGACTCATGTTCTGGCTTAGGTTAAAGCAGTGTTCCCCAAAGTACATTTCACAGAATACTAATCCTGCAAGTGTTAATTAGTGATGTTCAGGGGAAGGAAAAAACTGTTTCCATGGTCAAATGAATTCTGGAAATGCTTATTAGACAAAGAACAAAGTTTAACAAGTTTCTTTTTTGTGTGTGAAGATTTTATTTATTTATTTTTAGAGAGAGGGGAAGGGAGAGAGAAAGAGAGGGACAGAACCACCAATGTGTGGTTCCTCTCACTGGCCCCCTACCGGGGTGGGGGAACCTGACCCAAAACCCAGGCATGTGCCCTGACTGGGAATCGAACCGGTGACCCTTTGGTTCGCAGGCTAGCGCTCAATCCATTGAGCCACACCAGCCAGGACTAACAAGTTTCTTATTGTGGGACTTCTTAGAAGCTTTAATACTATGAATTCGAAAAAGAAGGATATTTTCAAGGGTTTCAAAATGTTTTCATCGTGGAAAATATTTTCCATTGGTTACCTAAATGTAATAGTGTTCCATAGAACACACTAAGGAAAATACTGGGTTCAAGTCCTAACAAGAGTGTGATCATTAATAACAAGAAGAATATCTGCATAGAGCTTAAAATACCTACTTTTCAGAAACATGGAAATTTCTGGTGTGTGTGTGTGTCACTGATAATATTCTCAACTTGGAATTTTAAATATCTGACTCTCTGTGGGAGGGAAGGGTGATCTAGCCATGATAAGATGAGAGTGAAAACATAGAGCAATTACAAAGCATTTTTCCATTCTGATTACCCTTTTTAAAAAATCTTGTGATGTCTGTGTATTTCGTCTCTGTGAGATAAAGTCTATGAATTCTGATGAGGCACATTCCAAAGGTGGTGTATTTTAAATAATATCTTCAGGTAGGAAATGCCCAATCCAATTCTCCTGCTTAGTTACCAGGATGACCATAGCTCATGGTATGCCCAGTACAATCCAGATTTGCACCTGCTATTACTGTGTAATTATTAGTAATACCCCCTTTTCGTCTAAAATATAGTACCATTTTGAATGATAAGTTATATAGTCACCATCCCAATTACCCATGTGTGGCAGATTATATATTCCGAAAGGTTTGCATCAATATCTCCTGTCCATATGCCACTCTCTTATCAAGAGATGGAGCCTGATTTCTTTGCCTTGGAATCTTAGGAGGGCCCACGATACACTTGTATCCACTAGAGTACAACAAAAGTGACACTGCCTGACTTCCCAGCTGAAGACATAAAAAGCGCTTTGCTGTAGCATCGTTCAGTGGAAAACCGACGCTGGAGCCCAGTTCCCACGTAAGCAGTGCGACTGCCCTAAAGCTGCCGTGCTGTGAGCAAGCCCAAAGCAGCATCGTGGGGAGATTGTGTGAGAACACCCTGAGGCTACATGGAGGAAGTGATGCCCAGAAAGCCCCCAGATGCTGCAGCTCCAGTCACCGTTGGACCGCAGCTACATGAGGAATCCTGATCCAAATGTATCAGGCACACACTTCCTGGAATCTTCATCCACACGTCATGAAAGATAACACAGGCTGCTATTTCGAGCAACTAAGTTTGGCAGTGATTTGTTACATAACAAAAGATAAATGGAGTACTGTGGAATTTAGATCAAATACACTTGGAGTGCTAGGGGTTTACCACCTTGTTATGAATTTGAAGTTAGGTACCAGATATTGAATTAATGATCTAAAATTCAAGTATAATCTTGAAGTACATATAAATGATACATCTAAGCACTTCCTATCCAATTATAAACTTGTAAAATTATATAATTTGGTAAAAAACACAGTACCACTGGACAAACTTATTGCCTTTCTTTCAGCTATAATTTTACCTTTTAATTGTTTTGTTAAAAAAAGTAGAGAATACAGTATATAAAGCACATCCGTTTAGCTTAAAGAGTTATAATAAAATGAATATCTGTGTATTCATTTGCCGCTCAACTACAAAAATTGAACATAGCTAGATCCCTTGAAGTTACTCCCCAAATTTCTCTCCCTAAATTGCCTACTTGACCTCCTTCCCAAAGGTGTCCACTGTACCAAAATTTGAATTTTCATTCCTTTATTTCTCTGTCTAGTTTTATACCTCACATACTTTTACTGAAACAATATATTTATTTTCCTAGGTTTGAACATGAAAACACAGCATGAATTTTTTGCCACTTGGTTATTCTGTAAACATGTATGTTTTTGAGATGTATCCATGTTAATGTGTGTAGCTGCAGTTCTCTCCTTCCTCTCTTACACCGACCTTATTGCAATTAATTATATTTATGGGAAACAAATGCTGCGTGCTGACTTGACTGAGAAGTTTCCGCAGAGTAAAATAAATAAAACGTGCAAAATAAAAAAATCTAAAACTGATTTAAAAGCATTGATGATAGATAGGGAAGTCCATATCTCAATTCTGAATCCCAAGGCAACATCCTTTATTCTATGAGACAAGTTCATGTTGTGTCCAGATGAGAAAGTAGCCTAATATTTGCATCATCTGAACCTAGCCAAAACAAAAATCCCTTGCTATACTGTCATTGTCTCTTCACCATGATCATCATAGTGTCATAAGCTGCCTACATGCCACACATTCTACTTCTTTCTGTTTGGTTCAATGTTATTTGGTGCCATGTGACTGATTCTGGCAAGTAGAAAGTGGGAAGATATGATGTGCCCCCCTCCAAGGCCTTACCATGCACACCTCTTAATGACCATCCTCAGAGATGGATATATCATAAGATGAAAAGAATCTAGAGCCCAGAGTTGCCCTAGGAAGAGATCTTTCAAGGAGAGACCATTGTACAGCTGATAGTGGGCTATGAAATAACAGAAATGAACCATTTTCTAGCAAGACACTTCAATTTTAGAGTTGTTTGTTACAAGAACATAACCTCACCTGTGACAATCATTACCATCATCCATAAATTTTGTAGACTACAATGTCAGGAACTGGAGGACATCACTTGAAGTTTTTTTTTTTTCCCTGTCTTTTTAATTGTATTTTCACAGAAGACCTGCAGTTTTTGTTAGGTTAGAAGAGAGTATGAGATCAAACTATAAAAGAATAAGAAATCACATGGATTAAGCCCTTACTATTTGCCTGCTAGTGTTCCAAATAACTTAAAAGCAATATTTACTGGTTTTCTCATAGCAACCCCATGGAAATGCTACTATTTAATCATCACCATCTACCTATGAGGAACTCAAGGTCTAGCTATATGAGAAGGAACTTAATCAGGATTCTAGAGCAAGTGAGTTTGAGAGTCATAACTCAAACTCAGGTCCTTATTTCTCCAAATTTTGTGCTATGAACAATAGTGCTTAAGCCAACGTCTGCTTAATAGAAAATAATTCTAACTGGCGGCAGTGGTTGAAAAGATTTCAGTGCTTCCCTGCCATGTTTTCCACATTTTTATTATCTTACTCTGCCAGAGAGTAGGCTTACTGAAGAGGTACAAGATACGAAGTACCCTCACTATGGCGACTTGCCTGTGGGTGCCTACATATTGTCACTACCAGGAAAGCAAGCTCTAAAGAGAGCAGAGGAAGAACAGTCTGAGAATAGGCTCTGGGATGTAGTTAAACAGCTCTTGGAACCATCCAGAGCTCCTAGCAACCCAAAGATGTATTGAGTTGCTTGTGTCTGTAGAATTTGAAAGTCCATACCATTTTGTAGGTGAGGATTTGAAAGGATGGAAATAAGTGTGGAGATACTGTGGCTGTTTAGGTGTTTCAAGTTCCATGTAGAACTTTATTTGTGATTATTACCTAATAGAATTTACAGTTGACATACTTTTTAGACATTGATGGATATCAGAAGATGAAGCAGCGCAGATAAGTATCCTCAGATTCTGAAACTCATTATCTGCACTTCAAAACATGTTAGGGATTTCCCTTTTTAGTTTAGAAGCAAACTACATTTATGATGCCTTCTGAGTGTGGAAAGTTTTGCTTACAAAAATGACTTTTTCTGAATTAAAGGAAGACAGAACTATATAACCCATATGGAAAATAAGGAGCCTTTTAGGATAATATAATACAGGAAAAAGGAGCAGCGTAAAATAAGAGACACGAAATAGAATGAAAAAAAGGCAAGAAAAAGCAGAAACAAGGCAGAGGAGAAAAATTACATCTACAAGGGGAGGAAGGCATATTGGAAGAATATCTTTAAATAGGAGCATGCTCAACTATTTATAGTTTTCATGAAGAAATATTGTGGTTAATGGATTAAGAACATTCTACATTAAAGTGGGCTTAAGGAAAGACAGTCAATCTGTAAATGTTTTACTTACTAGAGGGAAAGAGAATGATTAATAATTCAAAACAGATAATTCTAAAACATTCATTTTGTACTTAACCTTGGATGCATTTAGATGCCACTGCCTCTTATACATACCCGCATGAACACATAACATTTTGTGCTCCTTCTCAATTCTCACCCACTGCAAATAAATGGGTGTGCGTGCAAGAATTCACCCCCATTCACAGCCCGTATCAATACAGATAAACCACTTGAGAAGGATGGAATTAATATGGTTGCCACATAATCCTCAGTAAGCTATAAAGGTTTTCTTTTTGAAAAGCAGCTGAGATAATACGCCTGTGGTATCAGGATGATGTTTCCTGTCAGCAAAGGGAGAGGGAGAGAAGAGATAAAAGAGGAAGTTGCTTTAATCTGAATTACTTTGGGACTGGAAACTCACAAGTACAGTGTGGAAGGTCTTGTCAGCTACTGCACTGCTGCAGTAGCAATGCAGTTTATTTCCATCCTCTCAGAATAACTGTAGGAAGGCCACCTACAAGCATGAGTGAAAGGAGAGGGAATGAGGGTCAGGAAGTCCCAGAGAATATTTCCTCTGATAGTCTGGCTTTACTACCATTTATTGTATTTGTCCTTATTCTCAACACCATGTTCCCATCCTTTTTACCCACCTTACTACACAAGTACAAGGGTTGGTACTATAGCTGACTAAACAAAATGAATGGTGTGCTTACTAGCACCAATTAAGACTAATTCCAAAATTTGCCTGAGGGTTTATGTCAAGTGCCTGGCTCAGGCTGAAGCACATAGTTGGCACACAAGGTACTAGTTTTCTCCCTTTCTTATTACCCCTGCTCTTCCTAATCTCCAGTTTCCCAGTTTGGTTTCTTTGGTGTTGGTATGTGGGAGGAGGTTGACCAAATGTCTATATTGTGTTTTATCTCAACAAAACTGGCTACAAACACTAAAAGTCTGAGAACCACAATTTCATGAGATATAACCAAGATTAGTTGTTTGGGCCTGTTCTTCCTCTTACCATTTGAAAGAATGAGAGGGAATAATTCCTTCCTTATTGATAACTCATTTCTAGTAAAAAGAGTTTGCTATTGAGATATTTTATCTCATAAAGTTGTTGCCTTGTATTTTTCTAGAAACAAATTGGCATTAATAGTAACAAAAACAAAACGAAGACTTTCATGCATTGAGGAAATTATAGTCACAGTCTAGTAACAAGTAATTTTTATATATAATCCCATTTTATACTTACAACTTTCAAAGGGGTTATTATTATCCCTAATATGACTTTCAGATTGTAATTAAGTAAACTGAGTAAGAACATTGGTAAATTGTCAGAAAAAATGTTTACTACATTCTCAAACTTTACTAGAACTTCAATTAATCTTTACTGAGAAGCAAGTTCAAGATTGCAGTGTTGCTTTAATAAGCATAAGCTAACCATAATAAGGCTGAGTTGAAGAATGTAGAGACTTCTGGCCAAGACGGAGGCGTAGGTGGACACACTGTGCCTCCTCGCACAACTAAAATTAAGGACAACAAAGATTTAGAAAGAACAACCAGAACTGACAGAAAATTGAATTGTACAGAAGTCCGACAACTATTCATCCAGACTGGTAAGAGGGGCAGAGTCACAGCAGAAAAAAGCGGAGGTTGGTGGACCTGGGCACGCAGGAGCCCCAGGCGTGCAGGCAGCAGCTAGCAGACCCCAGGCACGGGGTGGCAACTGTGCTGACCCAGTGAGGCCGAGGAAGGCGGCTGGCTGACTAGGTGGTCCCACATTCACATGCAGATAATCCAGGTGAAAATGAGGAGCGAGATAGACCTCCCAATCCAGGGCCCCAGAGCTGGGAAATAAAACCTAAAAACACCAATTGAAAACACTTGTGGGGGTTGAGGTGCCAGGAGAGACTCCCAGCCTCACAGGAGTGTTCATTAGAGAGACCCACAGAGTCCTAGAATGTACACAAGCCCACCCATGTGCAAATCAGCACCAGAAGGGCCCAATTTGCTTGTGGAAAGTGGTGGAAGGGACTGAAATACAAGAGAGAGCAGAAGAAGCGCCATTGTTCCCTCCCGGACCCTGCCCCCGCATACAGTGTCACTACCCAGGGACTGGGCTGCTCTACCCTGGTGAGCACCTAAGGCTCCGCCCCTCACTATGTAACATCCGCCACCAGAACAACAACAACAACAAAAAAAAAAACACACCCAAAAAACTCCAAATGGCTCAAACGGAGAACAGATGAAAGCCCCAGAGTCAATTTATCTAAGCGACCAAGAGATAGCCAACCTATCAGATGCACAGTTCAAAGCTCTGGTGATCAGGATGCTCAAAGAATTGGTTGATTTTGGTCGCATATTAGATGAACAAATGAAGGCTACACTAAGTGAAATGTCGGAAAACGCACAGGGAACCAATAGTGATGAGAAGGAAACTGGGACTCAAATCAATGGAGTGGACCAGAAGGAAGAAAGAAACAACCAAACAGAAAAGAAGGAAGAAACAAGGATTCAAAAAAATGAGGAGAGGCTTAGGAACCTCCAGGACATCTTTAATGTCCCAACATCCGAATTATAGGGGTACCAGAAGGGGAAGAAGAAGAGCAACAAGTGGAAAACTTATCTGAACAAATAATAAAGGAGAACTGCCCCAATCTGGCAAAGGAAATAGACTTCCAGGAAGTCCAGGAAGCTCAGAGAGTCCCAAAGAAGGTGGACCCAAGGAGGAACATACCAAGGCACATCATTATTACCTTAGCCAAGATTAAAGATAAGGAGAGAATCTTAAAAGCAGCAAGACAAAAGGAGAGAGTTACCTACAAAGGAGTGCCCATAAGATTGTCAGCCGATTTCTCCAAAGAGACCTTACAAGCAAGAAGGGCCTGGAAAGAAGTATTTGAAGTCATGAAAGGCAAGGACCTACATTCAGGATTACTCTACCCAGCAATGCTTTCATTTAGAATGGAAGGGCAGATAAAGTGCTTCCCAGTTAAGGTCAAGTTCAAGGAGTTCATCATCACCAAGCCCTTATTATATGAAATGTTAAAGGGACTTATCTAAGAAAAAGAAAATTAAAAATATGAACAGTAAAAAGACAGCAAACTCACAGATATTAACAACCACACCTAAAACAAAAGCAAACTAAGCCAACACCTAGAACAGGAACAGAACCACAGAAATGGAGATCACATGGAGGGTTATCTGTGGGGGAGTGGGAGGAGGAGAGGGGGGAAAAGGTACAGAGAATAAGTAGCATAGACATTGGGTAGGAAATAGACAGGGGGAGGGCAAGAATAGTGTGGGAAATATAGAAGCTAAAGAACTTATGACACATGGACATGAAATAAGGGGGGGGAATGTGGGTGGGAGGGGTTGTGCAGGGTGGAGGGGAATGATGGGGGTGAAATGGGACAACTGTAATAGCATAATCAATAAAATATAATTAAAAAATAATTCAGGAAAGAATCATCATGCTAATACTCGTGGGTGAATCTTTGTTAAGGAACATGATATTTATATCTTCCCACAAACTAGTTATTAATTGTAAAGGAAAAAATAGTAACTTGACAGTGGAGGAACTGTCCTTGTCAGTTTGGAAATAAACCTGAATTATTTAGAGATCGTCTTAGTCAGTTTGGGTTACTAAAATAAAAATACCATAAACTGGATGGCTTTAACAAAAGACATTGATTTCTCACAGTTCTGGAGGTTGGGAAGTTCAAGATTAAGACACCACCCAATTTAGTGTCTGGTGAGAGCCAGCATCTTCCTGATTCATAAATAACCATCTTCTTGCTATGTCCTCAGTTGGCAAAAGTGTCCATGGAGTTCTCTGGGGTCTCTTGCATGAGGTCACTAATCCCATTCACGAGGGCTCCACCCTCATGACCTAATCAACTTTCAAAGGCCTCCCCTCCTAATACCATCACATCAGGTTTAATATTTAACATATGAACTTGGGAGAGGGGTCACAAATATTGTTTGTAGCAGAGATAATGGATCATCATGCCTGAAACTTACTATCAATTGATGCAGAGGTTTTTAAGTACATCTATGTATCTATCTATCTATTGAGATGGGGGAGAGAATGGTAAAGCAAATGCGATAAAATATTAACAATGGGGGATCGAAGATAAGATTATATGGAAATTTTTGTACTATTCTTTTGATATTTCTTTAAAATTATCTAAAAACAAAAAGTTTTTAAAAATTAAGGAAGTAAAACATTTTGACAATGGGCAAATTTTCGACCCTAGCTTTGGCTTCGCTGATGGGTAATGGGACTGTGAGAACCTTACCTAAATTCTCGATGTTCAAGTTGTCTCATATGTAAATGAAGAAGATAATCATATCAATATCCTGGGTCATTAAAAGATTGAACAAAATAAATCATATTAGATGCTTAACACTGTGTCTGAAACATATGAAGCACTCAACAAGTTGCAGCTATCATGGTTAATGTTATATTACAGACCAAAAATAAATTTAGCACATCATCTCTCTTTTACACCTTCCTTTGGAACTCTTCCGTGTACTCATAGGACCTTATTTCTAACTTCACTTTGCTACCAGTTAATACTTTGTAATAATCATGTTCGCATGTCTGTCTTTCTCACT
Organism: Anoura caudifer; assembly: GCA_004027475.1. Classification (NCBI taxonomy): domain Eukaryota; kingdom Metazoa; phylum Chordata; class Mammalia; order Chiroptera; family Phyllostomidae; genus Anoura; species Anoura caudifer. Next base: position 103,226 of record PVKU01005964.1, read on the forward strand.
ACACAGGTAGCTCCTTGGTGGTGGCGAACCTCTATTTTCTCATTTTTGTGGTCCTAGTGCCTAGCATACAACAAGGTGCATATATACCCTGAGGAATTTTACAAAAGCCAGCACACTACGACACAGGTGCTCTATGACTATGATTGACTAAGTGATGGGGGCGGGCACTGGGAGAGCACAGAAGAAAATCCCATAAACCAAAACATATTTGCATCAAGAAAATGTTACTTATATTCTGAAAGGCTACACAAACTACCTGTAGTTGTGATTGAATTTGAGATTCTCAGTTCATTGGGACAACCACCAACAAGCTATTGACTTTGGTGTACAAAAGAGGCAAGAAAAGAAGCAAATGAATGGATGGATTGCAAGCGCTGTCCTTTGGTACCTGGCATCCTAGATTGGGAAAATCATTCATCGAGACTGTTGAAACCATCATCAGTTATAATTCAAGGCAAATGAGAACAAAGAGTGTTTACTGCTCATACAAATTCCAGTTCCTTATTTTCTTCATGCAAAAATTTGTGCCAGGTTATAAGGTAGTTTTGCAATGCAGAGAGATGGGTCCACTACAAAATCATTTATTTAGAATTCAGTCAAGGTACCCATTTCCATACTAATATTACTGGAATTCTTTAATTTACCTTTCTTTTTTCTTTTTAATTTTAATATATTTTATTGATTATACTATTACAGTTGTCCCATTTCACCGCCATCATTCCCCTCCACCCTGCACACCTCCTCCCACTCACATTCCCCCCTTTAGTTCATGTCCATGTGTCATAAGTTCTTTAGCTTCTACATTTCCCACACTATTCTTACGCTCCCCCTGTCTATTTTCTACCTACCATCCATGCTACTTGTTCTCTGTACCTTTTCCCCCTCTCTCCTCCTCCCACTCCCCTGTTGCTAACCCTCCATGTGATCTCCATTTCTGTTCCTGTTCTAGTTGTTTGCTAATTTGCTTTTGCTTTTTTCTTTAATTATTATGTTTTGCTTTTCTCCCAGAGTCATTAAAATATCACACAATGATGCAATTGAAAAGAATATTTCCCAACACATTGATGTTCAGGGATGACTTTTCTTTCTCCTTAGATTATTTAAAAGATTCTCGATATTTGTTCAAGAGTTATACTCTCCTTCAAGAATCCTGTTTCATTTTGAGACATATCCATTGAAAGCATTCCCCATAATAATTATTCCGTGATCTTTGGAATAAATTTGTCATTCAATTTGAAGGCAGATTAAAACCAGTCAAATGTTTGGGCATGTAACTACAATAAATGTCCCTACAAATATATATTAGCTTCATTTTTCTTAACAGATTTCCATAGCTGCTTGAAAATTTTTTGCCTCTTTTTTCAAAATGTATAAAAGGACTTTAAGAAAGATATTTGTAAGGATTACATTTAATGTAGATACATCTTTGTGATTTGGTGCGTGGTGTTTGTTCCTTCTTATACATGCAAAACACATGGTACACACATGTATAAGAATATGGCTAGAAGAGAAGGTATGGTTACATTTTATTTTAACAAAGAGTAAAAGTCAAAATATGAAAATATGATTGAAGACTATAAAGAAGAAGTTCAAATTCTTTAAAATGAACAGAAACTGGTAGAAAAGAATGGTAGAAGCAACATATAAATCTTTAAGTCACATGAAATCTTTGTTGGATATTAGAGACACATGGAAATAGCCCGTCAATAGATTAGGATCTTCAACTTGCGACAGAATCAGCATTTCAACTCCAGGGATTACATAATCAATATGTTGGCTATGTCCTTGTAGGGGTCTAACGTACTGTGAGGAATCTTATAGAAGATAAGCAAATAATATTAAACACAAGTTTATCTCACTTAGGGAATTTTTAGCTCTCATCTGTATATGCCACTACCTTTTAAATAAATATTTTGAATAAAAAGATCAAATAAATAGCCCTAAATAATTTCTCTGTTGTGTATGAGTAACCATGAATGAGTCTTTAGGAAAAAAAATCAGTAAATGGAAGTGACCATTAAGAAATAGAGAGCTTAGGAATTAAAATGGCTGAACAACATGGCTTCATTTCTAATACAGTTATGTTTCCAAGACCCCAGTATGACGTCAAAAGGCACCATAATCCCTGAAGTGTCCTACATCCAGATGTGAGTTGAAAGCATAGATTCTCCATCATATAGTGGGCCTAAGGGTTTGGGGTGGGGGAACTTCAGTAGGCTCTCTACCCCTGAAATATTTTATCATCATGCAGTTGGTTAATTTATGGTGGGGGAATCCACACCACATTCTTTTGCAAAGTATGGTTACTTATATGGCCTTTTTACATTGGACAGTGGCTTAAATTTCTTTCCAGTTAACTGCAGACCTTAGCATATTTGAAAGTTCAAAGTTGACCTGAGGAAGTAATGAGTAAGTCTACACAAAGATCATCCTCTGATCCTCGAAGGCCCAAGCTCATCCCAAGACCACTGTTATCTTGAGAAATTGATAGGAACTGAAGCACAATCTATGTAAAGTGATCAGTTTGTAAAGATTAAAAAATACATAAATAAACCAAAGGGCTTCTGAGAAGCATGATATTCTCTCCTTAATTGAATGTTCTTTCCTTTATTTTGCAAAGTAATGTTCCTGGGCCATAATGCCTACTAGATTTTCTATTTTGTTTTGCTCTCACGTGTGAATTTCTTAGTTCAGAATTCAGCTTAAACATCATATGCACACACACACAAGATTAGAACAGAGAAATGCAAAGTCATTATAAGGCAGAGAGTACATTTTCTTGATCAGAAAAAAAGATTGCTTCAAAAGAAAGAGATATAAAAAAGAGGATATCAATCAGAGATCATTTATTAATTCATTTCCTCTTCAATCATTGAGATTGTCTTTGAGCTTCAGGGTATGCTAGATGGGCACAGGGGCTACGAGGAGCAAAAGGATTGCTTGTGAATCCAGTACTATTCAAGCTTTTCCAAATGTTGAACGACAGAGAGAATGTCCCAGCAAGCACACACTCTTGCTGATCTGGCAGATATATTCCTGCTATGGACCATCTGGGACTGATGTAAGAAATTTTTGAATCATGTCTTCTCTCCTTGCTCTGATTTCTTACAAAGGAGCCTTATGATAGCAACTTGCTTTCCATGTAATATGACAATAGGGAGAAAATGCATCTGCTCCATGAGTGCAGTCAAGTGTCCACTGGAGGAAACCCGGGCAGTGATACTTCACCCTGCAACCTAATAAATTGGTATTTTAGTATATAGATTCCAGCCTTAATGTAGTGCTATTGTGAGCAAGTGTCAACAAATATTGTAGAGGCACACCTTGTTTTATTGGACTTTGCTTTATTGCACTTCACAGGTGTGATTTTTACAAAGTTAAGGCAAGACCCTTTACCGTCAAAAAAATTATGACTTGCTTTATTGTAACATTTGTTTTACTACGGTGGTCTGGCACTGAACCCTCAATATATCTGAGGTATGCCTGTACTTAAAGGGCTTTACATAATGAAATTTCTGCGTCTTCAAGGTTGAGGGGCACAACATGGAAGTGACTCTGTTTTAGTGACATCTTCCTTCATGCCTTCCACTTATATTTCTCCATGCAACACTAGCTCTTTTCTAGGTTTCCAGACCATCTTTATTTTTTGTTTCTTATTGGTGCAACATAATGGAAGAACATGGGTTTTTGCCATCTTTTCCTGTCTCATATTCTAACTAAACAAATTTATTTCTGCCTCAGCATCCTAGTGTTTATTAGTTTTCTTGGAGTGTTCTTGGTGCCTTCTCATCATTCAGGTCTCAGCTCAAGTGCCGCCTCTTTGGGAGGCCTCCCCAGACCATCCAGTCCAAGGTAGTTGCACCTCTGTCATCACTCTCTATTGTATTAATCTTCTTTATTTTCAGGCATTCGTTTTAAGCTCCTACCACTAAAATGTAAGCACCCTGGGGGCAGGGGACCTGTGTTTTGATCACCACTCACTTCCCAGGAGCAAGAGCATAGCATAGGAGTATGAAGCGTAGGCACTTAATAAACACTTGTTTCTATGAATGAATGGATGAACATGGCTCATAGATGTGGGTTGGGGTTCTCTCTGACAACCTGAAGGAAGCTTCATGAAGAAATAACTTTTTAAACCTGTTTCCCCAACTGCAGAATGGAGATACTATACTGTCTCCTTTCAGAGAGGATTCACTGAGATGATGTGTGTGGAAATGTCTGGGACAAGATAATCGTCAATAAATAATTATTTTTCTTTCACTTCTTATTCTCTTTTAATATACTTTTCTAATGCAAAGAAAGGCATTTTATTTTTTTATTTTTTAAAGATTTTATTTATTTATTTTTAGAGACAGGGGAAGGGAGGGAGAAAGAGAGGGAGAGAAACATCAATGTGTGGTTGCCTCTCACATGGCCCTCACTGGGGACAGGGCCTACAACCCAGGCATGTGCCCTGACTGGGAATCGAACCAGCAACCCTTTGGTTCACAGGCCTGTGCTCAATCCACTGAGCTACACCAGCCAGGGCCAAAGAAAGGCATTTTAAATTCATCTAATTAGTAACAAACATTGCCATTTTCATCCTGCACATTTTAAATTTCTGGGCTGTGTCTCACACACTTTGTGGTATAATTTCTTTTTGATTAAAATCAATATTCTCACTTCAATAGAAGTAAGCCTAGAACATTAACTTTCTTTTTATCACTCTTTCATTCTTGTATCTCTTTATCCTGAGGAAGATACAATAGCTCAACTTTCTTTCCTCAAATATTTATTGTAGTAATAAAAATATCTACAACTTACTAATCTGTTATGTGCTTAGCAAAGTGCTAAGCATTTTACATACAATTTTATCTAATTCTGTCTGATTATGACATTCATAATATTTAAGTGAATATCGTGATTATCATTGCAGATGACAAAGTCAAAATTCAAAGGGACCTGCTGATGGTCACACAATTAGTGAGTAGAAGAGAACAGATTTGAAACCAACCCTCTGACTCCAGTGTCTTTGCTGTTAACTACTGTAGTCCATTACATTCTCTGGAACTTACTGGGCCGTGGGCACACAAAATGAATACGACACAGTCTTTGTCCTTGAGGAACACAAGGTCCACTGTCAGGTGCAGGAATGAATATAAACAATTAACACATGTGTAATAAGTATTGTTATAGCGGTACAAGGGTGGGGAAAATGTAGGTTTATAATTGTATAGAAAATGATACAATAATTAGTAAATAATTCTTATAAGAATAAACTATGTTTTCTGCATACTCTCAACTTTAAACCTACTTATATGCCTATCCTTGTATATGCAGCTGCTCTAGCAGGAATGAATAACACTGTATGCGAAAGTTTTGGCAAAGCTTTAAAGAGTAGTGGAAGCTTTCATATTAAAAATGGATGAGGGGAGAGGAGAGTTGTAAATCACTGGAAGAGTATCTGTCCGCAAAGTTTAGCCACATAGGCCAGCACAGTGTGCTGAGAAAAGACTGAGTTTCTATGAAGCGCAAACCTCCAGTGAATTTGTGTAGAGGTTGGGGAGTGAAATGTGGCAAAAGGTGGGGAAAGAGAGAAGGAACTGAGAATAAAGTTTTGGAGTACATTGTTAAACAGTTCAGACATTAGCCAGTTTTACTTCAGAGAGGAACATCATTAGAACTACTTTCCAGAAAGATCATTCTCACTCTGACCAGTCTCATTCTTATTTGACTGGCAAGAACACAGACTCATTTGTCATGGCATCACTAGTCAAAATGAAAATCCAGCTGCTTTCCAAAAGTGTGTTTCAACATTGTTTCTCAGATCATACAGATGCAAGCCATTCCATTTCCCCCTTTTTCCTCCTTTCCAGCCTTCAAGGATAGATGATTGTTTATTATGAAAGAAAAAACAGGTCACTGACATTAAAAAACAGGAGCGTTTCTTTGAATAACTATTTCATTTGTGCAATTACATTTACATATATGTATTTGAGATATTCCCAGCTTTATCCCTCTCTGTGTCCTCCTACCTTCGCTACCTGTAGGGAAATGTTGTGGTTTTGGATTTCTTTAACGTCTTCTGAAAATACTATCTTTTCATTGAAAAGAACGCCCCACTCCTCCATCCTCAACAAATTTATCTCAAATAATTGCTTTTTAAATATTTCTTAACCTGATACATGCAATAGGTTGACAACATCGTGCTGGAACCCTTCTGTTTTTTGACAAGACATCCATGTAGACCTGGCAGGCACTCTGGGTCCCTGATGACATAGTTGCTCATCAGGAAAGGAGGACATTCCAACTGTGCCCTCTGTTAACCCCGAGATTTGTGCTCAGGAAGCTTATGTTTTGCTTCCCTCTATCCCTTCGGTAATCGCATGTAAGTTATTTTCCCATTCTTGTTGCTTTCTGCTACCTATACTAAATGAACACTAATAATGTTTATAAACGCCTATGTACTCATCTGAGCTTTTAGCCTATTAAGGTAATTTTCTGTGGAAACATTTTCTTCTTTCAGACTTATGCTTTCCCCTTCATCATGCTCCCCTTGTCGTTTTGAAAATGGAGCATATTTTTCAGCATGTTTAAAGGCAATGAAGTCTTTTTACTGGTTAAATGTGGTCATAAGAGGTCTGGATAGATCTCTTGGAATCCAGGTCTTTAACAAGAATTCTGAGAAACATTTTAGAAATGAATGCTTTCTTTGCCTGGGCGCAAAAGCAAAACAACACAAAACCCACAAACTTCACTGCTTTGAGAGAAGGCTAGACATGTTTTCCCTTGAGAAAACTCTTGATCAGTCCCCTAGAAGTCCATGCTAATTAACTTAAATTATTTTCTTGGTAATCTTGTATATTATGACTCACCGCATGTCCTGAAATCAACCACCACCTGCCCCTCACAAACTTGAATTAACAATACATTTTTATGTACACACACCTGCAAAAGTTCACTTCATACTGAACTATGTATCCATGGGAATTATTGTCTCTGATGTGGGAGGGACACTTGTAGCTATGCTCAGTGTCATCATTGGGATTCAAGCCAAGTACATGCATGCTAGAAAGCCTCAAGTGTTGATTGATAGCAAGTACATCAGCTTGTTTAAAATACCATGGGGTTCTCCAGTCATTTCATTTCCTAACTGTGAACAATTATTTGCATTTAATTTAGATCTCATCTAGTTGCCTGGAAGTCAGATGGCTAAACCACCAGAGCCAGAGGAAGTAATTACATAATCTCCAATATCTTTCCATCAATTAATCTATTTGGATGAGTATAAATGGTAACATAAGGAAACCCTTGATGGTGTTAGCTACAGGCAGGCAAAGGGAAGTTATTGTAAAGTAAGTCATCTGCATTCTTTTGTTGTTGTTGTTGTTTTGCTTTTTAAAATAAACTTTATTGATTATGCTATTACAGTTGTCCCATTTCCCCTCTTCATCCCCTCCACCTTGCACACCCCCTCCCACCCACATTCCCTTTAGTTCATGTCCATATGTCATAAGTTATTTAGCTTCTACATTTCCCACACTATTCTTGCCCTCCCCCTGTCTATTTTCTACCCACTGTCTATGCTACTGATTCTCTGTACCTTTTCTCCCTCTCTCCTCCTCCCACTCCCCCACTGATAACCCTCCATGTGATCTCCATTTCTGTGTTTCTGTTCCTGTTCTAGGTGTTGGCTTAGTTTGCTTTGTTTTAGGCGTGCTTGTTAATACCTGTGAGTTTGCTGTCTTTTACTATCGTATTTTTATCTTCTTTTTCTTAGATAAGTCCCTTTAACATTTCATATAATAAGGGCTTGGTGATGATGAACTCCTTTCACTTGACCTTATCTGAGAAGCAGTTTATCTTCCCTTCCATTCTAAATGACAGCTTTTCTGGATAGAGCAATCTTGGATGTAGGTCCTTGACTTTCATGACTTGGAATACTTCTTTCCAGCCCCTTCTTGCCTGGAAGGTCTCTTTTGAGAAATCAGCTGACAGTCTGATAGGAACTCCTTTGTAGGCGACTCTCCCCTTGTCTCTTGCTGCTTCTAGAATTCTCCCCTTCATTTTAATCTTGGCTAATGTAATTATGATGTGCCTTAGTGTGATCCTCCTCAGGCCCTCCTTCTTTGGGACTCTTTGAGCTTCCTGGACTTCCTGGAAGTCTATTTCCTTTGCCAGATTGGGGCAGTTCTCCTTTATTATTTGTTCAGATAAGTTTTCCACTTGTTGCTCTTCCTCTTCCCCTTCTGGTACCCCTATAATTCGGATGTTGGGACGTTTAAAGATGTTCTGGAGGTTCCTAAGCCCCTCCTCATTTTTTTGAATTCTTGTTTCTTCCTTGTTTTCTGTTTGGTTGTTTCTTTCTTCCTTCTGGTCCACTCCATTGATTTGAGTCCTAATTTTCCTCCCATCACTATTGGTTCCCTGTGCATTTTCCTTCATTTCACTTATTGTAGCCTTCATTTGTTCATCTAATTTGTGAGCAAAATCAACCAATTCTGTGAGCATCCTGATCACCAGGGCTTTGAACTGTGCATCTGATAGGTTGGCTATCTCTTGGTCGCTTAGATGAATTGGTTCTGGGACTTTGATCTGTTCTCCGTTTTAACCAATTTTTTTTTGTTGTTCTGGTTGCAGCTATTATGTAGTGAGGGAGGGAGCCTTAGGTGTTCCCCAGGGCAGGGCAGCTCAGTCGCTGTGTAGTAACACTGTATTTGGGGGCAGGGGCTCGGTGTTTTTAGGTTTTATTTCCTGGCGCTGGGGCCCTTAGTTGCAAGTTCTGTCTTGTTCCCTGTTTTCTCCTCGATTATTTGTGTGCAAATGTGGGACCACCTGTTCAGCCAGCCGCCTTGTGCCTGGGGTCCCCAAGCTGCCACCTATGCACCTGGGGCCCGCCAGCCACTGCCAGCAGCTTCCTGTGCACCTGGTCCGCCAACTTCCGCTTCCTCCTGCCCCGACTCCACCCTTCTTAGCAGTATGGATGAATGGATGAGTGGTTGTCAGACCTCCGTACAGTTCAGTTTTCTCTACGTTCTGGTTGTTTTCTTGTTTCTAAATCCTTGTTATCCTTAATTTTGCTTGTGCAAGGAGGCACAGTGTGTCCACCTATGCCTCCATCTTGGCCAGAAGTCCTGAATTAATTATTAGTATTGTGGTTTCCAAATAGTATTTTTATAATTTCTATCATTTTGTGTACATTCATTAGTTGATATGCTATTATAATGAAGAGCTTTCCCTTCTCTCCTATTTGTTTTTATATTTATATTTGTATGGAATCATGAATTTATGTTTTAACAGGGAGTTATACTTGTTACTATAATAAATTACTTTGCTGCTCCAATTGTCCCAGATGTGGCCAAAGCTATGCCCTTCGAGCTTGTTTCTGTGTTCTATGAACAATGCTTCAATCATTCTTTGAGCATCTCTATACTTTCTGGTGCCAAAGAATATTGCAGGTTCACTTCATACTTTTTCTGCCCAGCCATAGAATCAACCATTTTCAGAGTAGTTTCTTATTCTTAACTTTTCTTTCTGCGTATCTTCTTTTTATGCATATCTGTATTATGCTAAGTGAAATAAGCCAGTCAGAGAAAGACAAACACCCTATGATTTCACTCATATGTGGAATCTAATGAACAAACT
>PVKU01005965.1:0-109714 GCA_004027475.1 Anoura caudifer
AGAGGAGAGGGATAGGAATATCCAGGGAAAAGGGGAAGGGATTAGAGCAACAAGTATGAAAGACATATGGACAAAAGCTGGGGGGGGGGTGGAAATGGAAGGGAGCTGGGGAGGGCTGGGGCGGAGGGACGGGATGGGAGTAGAAAACAGAAGACTGTATAAGAACAACAATTAAAATAAAATTTAATTAAAAAAAAATGGTATGGCATTTAAATTAATTACTAATAAAGTCTTAGGCTTATAAGCTGTTTGCATTTCCAGCCTGTCATTTTTTAACTCATGTCCTTTGGCCATACAATAAGGCAATTTATCAGTTTTACCAAGTCTTTAACTATGACCAATTCTGTGTGCAAAAAGTTCATATGTAATGATTTATCATAAAGGAACATAGTAGCTATATTCACAAATATATATACATACATATGTATATATTATATATTACATATATTTTTTTCTTTATGCTGTTTAGTATTTTGGGGTCTCCCATCTTTTTTTTTAAATCAGAAGAAAACTAATAAATGTGATTTGGGGAAAAAACAAAAAATAGAAATATTTCCTGTGGGAAATCACTATTAAACAGATTTTGGTTGACACATTAAACTTACTAAATCAATCCTGAGAATCCCAGTGGAAGACTATTCTCAGTCTACCATCTATTATAGATTTAATCTAAACCAATTGGAAGCCATTTAAATTTTCAATATCCTCAAGTACTTGGTCAACAGGTCACTCACATGTACCGCTCATTGTTTAATTTGAACCCTTGCAGACCTCAGAAATATTTCTCTCCAAAAGAAAGCCCTCCTCCTGGGTTCACCCTGCCTGGGCCAGTCACCAGCTTTAGACCCGGCTCACATTCTGCCTTGGATGTGACCCTCCATTTCCGCATGGTCCCTGTTCAGAGGCATTTTTTGTTAAGTCAGTACATGCCCCAGTTATGGGAGACAGTATGGTGATGAGGAAAGACTGAGGTTTGGATTCAGATAGAATTAGATTTCAATCTCAGCTCTACCATTTATTACTGTGTGATCTTATGCTTAAGCCTTCCTTATACAAAAAATAATAATGCCTACTCTATAGTGTTGTCCTGAGACTTAAATAATGATAGCATAGATGTACATACCTTAGCCTGGCAGGGAATAGCAATTCAATAAACAATTCTCTGCTTCATTTTTCTCCTTTCCTCAGTCCCTTCATAGTATCAGCTAGATTTGATAAGAAGGGACGCTGCAGAATACAAAGAAATGGCTGTGTCAGGGAGCTGGAAGTGAAGATGAAGGGGAAGTGGTGGGTGGATGGACAGGGAGGGTTGGGTTGTGAGAATCAGAACTGGAAGAAAACTTGGGTTGAGTGTTTTGTAAATGTAGGCAAGTTCTCAATAAAGCAGGGAAAAACACAACATGCACTTTAAATAGGTCTAAGGAAAGGAAGGTGGGGGCATAAGAAACATTATTACCTTCGCTTGATTGAGCTATGTCACAAATGTGCAGAGGAATATTAAAGCCAAGTAAAGGAGACATACATTTCGGGTACAAAACAAAGAGTCTAGCAAAGAGAGGGTATCTTCCCAATCTGGTAGAGTAAGCTTTAGTTCTAGCAACCAAAATGTTTTCTTTTTAATTTTTCAATTACAGTTGATATTCAATATTATTTTACATTAGTTTCAGGTGTACAACACAGTAGTTAAAAAATTATATAATTTACAAAGTGATTCCCTAAATAAGTCAAATACCTTGCCTAGCACCATAGTTATTAGAATAGTATTGACTGTATTTCCTATGCTGTATTTTACAACCCTGTGACTATTTTGTACCTGCAACTTACGCTTCTCAGTCTCTTCACCTTTTTCACACAGTCCCCAACCCCACTGTCATCTGGAAACCATCAGTTTGTATTCTGTATTTATGAGTCTGTTTCTGTTTTATTTTGTCTGTTTATTTAATTCTCTATCAAGCCTGGGAATTAGATCAGTTTTAAATTAAATCAACTGCAACTGACCACAGTTAAGAATTACAACCAAACTGAAACGAGGCAGTTGTTTTTGTTAAAACCATGTATTAGGTCGCAGCAGTGTGTATCATTAGAGAGCCAAGAATTATCAAGATACGCTTGGAAGAAAAATTAAAAAGGAAGATGTTACAGTAGATAAAAAAGGCTCATTATAAACCTAAATAATTAATTCCAAAGACAGCAATAGAGGATAATAAAAAAGTTCAAAAACAGATCTGTATAAAGTGGTCTCTTAATAAGTAGTTAAGATGTTTTGCAAGAAAGATGGCATCTGCCGTGTGGGAGAGGGACTCGGCACAGGGATCCTGGGGGCTGCCTCTTCAGCGCCCTCCCTGGAGCCGCCAACCCGTCTCTCCTCACACCACTGCAGTCCACTCCCCCTGCCGCCACTGGAGCCCAGGCTTCTCCACATACTGTTCTACTTGCCAAATTGCACAAGAGACTGCTGAGAAAATTCAACAATGAAACCAGTGTGAAAGAAATGGTGAAAATACAAGTGAAGCCCAGCCTGATGACAGGAAGGGCTGAGCGAGGTGTATCCAACCTTGGCTCTTTGAGGAGCCAGAGGAGACCAGAGGCTTGAGCTTTGAGGAAATCTGGCAACAGCAGCAGAAAATCATCCAGGTACACAGGACTTGATGCCCTTTCTTCTATTTTAAATTGCCAAAAACAAATGGGGCAAGAGGTTAAGAATGAGCTGGATGAACAGAATGAGGTGACTGATGAGCTTGCCCACTTGGTGGAAAACACAGATGAGAAACTTCGCACTGAAACCTGGCATGTGAATATGGTGGACAGAAAAGCAGCACCTTGCGAGGTAATAATGGTGATTTCATTGTTGCTCATGGCTACTGTGGTCATTGGAGTCCGGCCTACCAACTAGTGGCAATAAAGGGACCACCTGTGACACCTGCCAATGATAGAGAAAAACTCCACACCCTTTGGATATATGAGAGCAGCTCTCAACAAATTCCCTCGAAGCTCTGAAGAAAAAGATATCTTTGCAAAGCAGGGGAAAAGGAGAGTCACTTCACCAAACACTGCTGGTATAAGTGAAACAAAGTGCCTATCTCACACCACACACAGAAATCAATTCCCAGGTGGACGGTAGAGTGAAATGTGAAAGACAATCAGATAAGTTTCTGGAAGATAACAGAATTTCTTTGATCTTAGGATAGAAAATAGTTTTCTCAAACAGGACACAAAACATTAGCCATTGATATAGTGGACTTCATTAAAATTAAGAACTTCTGTTCTACAAGACACCATTTATAGAAGGAAAAGGCAAGCCACAGACTGGAGAAGATTTTGCAGTATGTATATCTAATACAGGAATTTTAAAATATATGAATATCACCTAAATAAAATAATATATATAACTCCTAGAAATCCAGTTTAAGAAGGCAGACAACCTATTTAAAAATGGGCAAAAGGTGAACACGTATCACAAAAGGATTCAAAATTCCCCAAAACATTTGAATGTTCCTCAACATCATTAATCATCAGAGAACTGAAAATTAAATCCACAATAAAGAAAAAGAGACTGACAATACCAAGTATTCCAAGGACAGGGAGCACCAAAGACTCTCCTGTATTCCTGGTGGGAGTGTAAATTATGAGAAGTAATGAGAAAGTTAAACTACAGGTACAGGCTGCACCACGGAGATCAGGCATAAAGTCCTGGAGAACAAGTCATGCAGCTGCTGAAACTAGGAAACTGATACTGCAGTTCATTTGGAAAAACAAACACAAAAGAACACCGAAACATTGAAACTGGAAAACTATGGTAAACACTGAAAATGAAAGACTATGAGGGGTGACTAGCCCCTCATCAGACCTTAAAACACATTACACAGCCTCCATATTTGAACCTGTGCTACTGGTGAATGAAGAGACGGACTAATGGAGCAGAAGGAGTGAAAAGGATAGTGAAGGCAGTTAAGATTTGAGTACACATTTTAAATAGTTTAGATTTCTGGAAGCATGGTAATTAATGTTCCACATATTCAAAAAATAGAATTAAATTGTACACTATAAAGAAGAACATGCTGTGTAAGGAAATTATTGAGACAACTGAAAAGACCGGAATATCGACTGTAGATTAAAGAGCTAAATCAGTGTTAAAGTTTTTGAAATTGGTAACTACACTATTGCTATGTAAGAGATAATCCTTATTCCTAGGGAATATATGCTGAAGTATGTAGGGTTAAAAGCATTAATTGCCCTTTGCAACCTACTCTCAAAAGGTTGAAAAAAGTTAGGTGTGTATATAAATATATGTATGTAGCATACACACACATAAAGAATTTTTAAAATGCCAGAATGTTAAAAATTGGTGAATTCTGGTAAAAGGTAGATAAATCCTTCTCTATTCTTGCTGCTTTAAGAAACTCATAAATGTCCACTTGTATTGTTTCAGTCTGAGGTGAAAGAGCAGGTCTCTGCCAAGAGACCGGGCCTGAAAGAGCGTGTCTCTGCGAGGCACCAATGGGCGCATTGGTGCAAGAGAATGCCTCTACCTGTGTATTGTTTCAGATTGTGCTCTGTATCTGTTCTGAAAAGGAAATTGAGGATTCCAGGGAAGGTTGAAACTTCATAGTCTGTAGGAAAGTGAACAAGGAAAAGGAAGATTAGAAGGTTTGTGAACATTGCCGAAGGTCTGTGGGAAACTGTAAAGATAAATGGAAAAGTGAAAGTTTTGGGAAAGAATTACATAGTGTTAGTTAGTAATGGAATGTATAAGGCATAGAGATGCAATTTTGGTGATATTAGAAGGAAAAGGATTTTCCTTCACACTTTGTATTTTTCTCCCTACCTGATCACTCCAGAATTTGGCATTCTGATGGAGTGATTGATGACATAAGGTTTTTTTGCATAAAACCAGTAAGACTAGTCGTTAATAGTGGTTTTGTTAACCAAGACTTTGACTGGAATGTCACGCCTGAAGGAGGCATGTCTGGGTTCTGGTTGTCACCAGAAAGCCCTGAGGAACTGGGATTGACTTGTGAAGCTAGTGAAAGCCCACGAGAAAAGCCTGGTACTTTGGTTGGTTGTGCGGTTCCTGCCAGTCTTTCCAGGGAAGGAACGAAGGTTGCTTTCCTGAAAGATGGCTAAAAGGAACCTGCAGGCACAATGGAAGGCTCAGGATTTGAGTGCAATGACTGGTACAGGCAAACCCAGATGGCAGATGTGTGGCTCTGCTTCTGTGCCCCGAGGGGCAGACTGAGAAGTCAATCTAAGGGTTCCCTGTGTGAGTTCCAGCAAAGCAGACTCAAAGATCATAGGTAATCCAGGCTGCTCTTGGTGTGTTTATGCAAAGGAACAGTCAAAATTACAAGCAGGACCCAAAGTAGTCCCTGTAATAACAATGAGAGTGATTTTAAGGAGAAGAATTGTGATTTAAGGAAAATCACAAAGCTCAGTATCAGACATCAGAATGGCACAGCTAACTGTCTTGGAAGCTTGCTTTCATTTGAAAGTTGAAACTGGGTCTTTAATGTCACCAAGGATGTACAATTACAGGCAGGAAGGACCTTGCAACTGAGTGTCTTCCCAAAGGACCATCTCACAGCTTCAGAGACTGTTTTGGGGATTGTTGTATGAATTAACCTGTGTGATCTTCTGTTTTCATAGGGCGTATGCCTGTGACCTCATTACCTGGGTGATTGGTTGCAATACAGGCCTCACTTGAGAAGCCCATTTTTATTGTCGCCCCATGAGGCTCAACGGTTTGGCTGAACTAAGTGGACGGGTTGGTGAAGGGTTGGGGCGGTCTGTGGGCTTCACTTTAGAACTAATTTGCCCTTTTCTGTCTTGATGGCTTGGACAGAAAGGGCCCAGATATCTGAAAGGAGGGAAATCCCAATATAGTCCCCTCAGTCCCAGTGAAGTACACTGGGCCACCAGAGTTTTGCATAAGTGTAAATGCCTTGTATACCTTCCTCCAGATAAGCCATTTCTTTACCTAAGACCCTGCCTTGGTCATTTAGTGGTTATGATTTAATTGTGCTTCCAACTGTCTTTTCAAATCTATCTCCTCCAGAATATGACCTGACCAGAGTGCCAACTGTCCAGTAATGCCAGCCTTTGGACACCAAGCCTGCGACTTCCTGATGACTGCCAACTGACTAGGATTCTGTAAAGTCCTTCCCCTTACAGGAAGGACTCCCTCTATGCTGCACCCCTCCCTTTCCTGCCTACCCCTGACCCAAGGGTAGGTAAGACGACGTCCATGTCCAGCCGGAAGTAGTTACAAGAAGATGAGACCTTCGTCCATTGCCCTTTATATGATTATAAACTTTGCCAGAGGGAGGAGAGTCCATGTGGTTTCACCAGAGTACAGGCCCCCACAGCTTTGGTAGAAGAAAATATCCACAAACTCCAGGATATCCAGAACAAGATTAAGAACCAGGACCAACCTTGGGCATCCACCGCTTGGTGGCAATCTATCATGTGTTCAGTTTTAGCCCCAGTCTTAGGGCCCCTACTCATCCTTTTCCTTGTCGTATCCCCAGGACCTTGCTTACTCCACACCCTTACCCAGCAGATTGAGGCCACTGTAACCTGCAAGGCCACCGCAAAAATCCTGACCCTCCAGAGACACCATTACCAGAGACTGCAACCCACCCAAATTGAGGAAGAAGAATATGCAGACTATTATGTTGATGCTAAAACAGACACTAGCGCTGTTTAGCATCAAAGGGGAGAATGTAGCAGCTAACTCCCGTTTTTGGCTTCTGTACATAGCAGCTAACTCCCACTTTGGCTTCTGAACACCCAGCTTCTGATAAGGACTCCTCCAGGACACCTCAACCCTAGGCTTATTTTTGCATCAGCTTCTGTACCTCCTACTTCTGCCACGTAGGATAGGGCATCCGGAGAGCAATAAAAGCCCTGCTCAGCCAAGGTTCAGGGCCCAGAATTTGGAGACTGCCTCCTCTGGGTTCGCGCATGTAATAAAGCCTCACTCCGTTACCCCGAATCGCGCCAGAGTCATTATTTTCTGAATTATTTTCCGTAACAGTATGTCATATTTGCAGTTGGTAAAAGCATTGTAGTTTAACTACTTTTGTATAAATGCCTCCAAAATCTCAATGTGTGTCTGCCTTTCAGACTGCAGAATAGTGTGGGAGTTTGTAGTATCTTAAGAGTGGTGACCAGATGAAATGTAGATTAAAATTTTGTCTTTGAAAGATTAAAAAAAAGAAACAGATGCAGAACACTCAGAATGTCAAGACAAATAACAAGGTGAACATATATGCCTTGATATGGGAACTAAAATATTTGACTATACAATTTGGGGTTCTAATTCAGTAATTTTTATTAATAGTCATTCAGAGAAAAGTAATTGGAGAAATATGTACCTAACTGTTGAGAGGTTATGTCTAGGAAGAGGATTTCAGGGGAGAGAACACATGTTTTGATATATCTTTCAATGTCTGAACTTTGAAGAATATGTGTTGCCCTTACAACTTAAAAACAACTAAAATCAAAGTTAGTGATCAGTCATGGTAAAGATACATAAATGTGCATGGCAATCTGTGAGCATGTGAACTGGCTCACAGAGATCAAACTAAAATTCTAGTGTTTTCAGATCTAGCTAATAAACATTAAGTTCAAAAATATTAAAAGGGAATGAGGTAAGCATATGGTGAAATGTGGACATTTTTCATTCAAGAACATGGAAGCTCTTTGGACTCAAAAAACCAAGTCTTTATTCTATAAAACTTCTATAATAATCTTAATGGTAGTTAGCTTTACAAGAAAACACAAAATACTATGAATATATGATAGATATAAAAAAGGACAGCAGATTACACTGGGGGAAAGATATTTTTAAACAGTACATTTCAACAGAAAAATTTTACAATGGGAGACTTTTTAAAAAAATCTTCACTCAAGGATATACTTTGATTTTTAGAGAGAGGAGTAATGAGAGAGAGAGAGAGAGAGAGAGAGAGAGAGAAACATTGATCATTTGCCTCCTGCATGTGCCCAGACCAGGAATCAAACCCACAGCCGAGGTATTTGCCCTGATGGGGAATGAAATGCCACAACCTTTGGTGTGAGGGACAACACTCCAACCAACCGAGCCAGTCAGCCAGGGCACAATGGGAGACTTTTTAATTCAATGTTTCTAATAAAGGGTTTTCTCTTTGTTTATTAAAGCATGAAAGTTTCTTCTTGAACCTTTTTATATGTAAAATTTGTCAAACTGGCAATTCCCTTAGTAACCAGCTGAGCCAGATGAAATAGGTAAAACAATGTACATATAAGATTAGAAGGCTAATTTTGGTATTACTGCATAGGGAGAGTATTATTGCATAGGTTGCAAATTTACTGCAAAACTACACTAACTTAATTGTAGATTTGCAGCTGCATCATCCTATCTGCCATCTAATGGTAGAAGCACAACCTTGTGGCAAAAAAAAGAGCTCAATTACAGTCAAGGCAGGTGGTTCCTCAGAGGAGAGAGCTCACTCAGCGGGCTTCCAGACACTTGTGATGTTCTACTTCCTGAGCGGCAGAGATGCCATGAGTGCTCACTTTATAATTATTTGTTAAACCACATGACTTTTCTGTTACTGTATTTTGCAATTTTAAGGGTTTGGAAAAGGTATATGTACCTGAATTAAAAGTTACATGCCTACATGCTTGAATTTTCCAACACCACTTATATTTCCTACAACTACAATGGATCCATTACCTTGTGAATGCACTATTGTGTTTTTATGATAGGGAACAAAAGACGAGAAAGAGATATGTTCTTTGGTAAATGACAGAAAGACTTTTTCCTCAAGATGTTTTATCGCTGCTCTCAGCTCCAATGGCAATGGCTGGTGCTCCACAATCATCCAGAATCACCTCTACACACCCATGCTAACACATCTGAAACTGTCCCAAACCCCTCAGCTGCATTGCATTGATACAGAATACCAAGAATAATATGGCACACTTAACTGTGCAACAATATTCTATCAAATGATTTTTCTTTCATGTTCTTTTTCCGTATTTCCAGTAAGTGACACACTAGTGACAAAATGAATAGTTCAAGGGAATTTCACCTCTCTTTCAGCTGTGGAATCACTTTTCCTAGGAACTAACTGTATCACATGTAGTACCTCTTTCATGGTTCAGAGCACAATTTTAGAAAGGGAGAAAGCCTTATTCATTTTTCTCAGGAACATGTCAGGACACCTCAGCAGCCACCTCCCTCACTATGACACTTGCCCAAGCACATGTACCTCAGTGACAGGTGCAAAGAGCCAGGAGCTGATGCTGCCCCATGCAGGGGCTGCGCCACCCAGAGACTGCCACCCACAATGGCTTCCATTTCATCATGCAGGGCAACTCTCAATCCTTCCTTCACCTCTGCTTCACTCAGACACTGGCAATGTTAAAGGTGGGCAGAAGTGCCTGAGAATATTTCACAGGACAGTGCCTTCCGTTGAGTTAATGCTGCCTGCTAAAATAATCCTCATGCTCAGGTTAGGTACAGAAAATATTTTTAAAGAAACTCATTAGAATGTTACATCACAATTTTTTACTTAGGTTGTTTCAGAGGCATGATATAAAGGCAGCTACTATGCAAATGTTCTTTCATAATTTGACACATTCCAGGTATGACTATGCCAATAAACATGAATAGTGCCCAGTCAAGTTTTTGTTTGCACGTGAGGAAATGTCAGACTGCTGTACTGCCAAGACCTCCACCTCCCATGAGCAGTCTTTAAATATAGCTGCCTCCCAGGTGAAAAGAAGGAATACTCTCAGGGGCCTTTTATTAAGGCTTTCTTTTCCTCCTAGAAACAGAGAGATACAGAGAGAACCATGAAGAATGGAGAATAATGGAGAAAACTACCACCACTCAATGGAACATAATCTTTTACAAATAAAAATTAAAAAGTCAATAATTCTGATCATTTGTTCTATTTTTTTTTTTTGAGTAAACATATCTAATTACTCAAAGTATAAGGTACATCTTAATCATCTCAGTCTCCACGGCTGGCTAATGCTATCACAACCATCAGAAAGAGAACACATACTCAGTAACAAACAGCAAGATTAGGCAGTTTCACATGGACTGTTTTACCTTCAGCAAATAGAGAATCTTTAGAAATTATTAAAATTATAAAGAGACTAAGTTTTATAAGCTCTATTTCTCAACTGTGGCTAAATGTAAGTACATTAAAATACTGCCGTAGTCTTTGATTGTGAAGCAGAAATGTATAATGGCCCATTTACTTTAATCATTATTCAAGATTAATATTTAAGCAAAGCTCTCTCTAAGATATACGCTAATATATGTCAGGAAAGTAACAGTCTAAATTTTATAGAGCATCACCATGTAATGTTAACAACCAGATATAAAAATGAGAAAAACCAAGGCCAGGTTATGTGTCCTTGAGCTGGGAAGTCCTCAAGTAATGGAGCCATCTTCAGGAAACAGTACTTAGAAACAGAAATTCTTATACATTATCTCTCTGTTAAGTAAGTCTCTTTCAAATTCTTCAGTTAACAGCAATACTTTAAAAATCTTCTATTGTAACCTCTTAGCCTGCAATGTTTTGATTTTTCCTGAATCTTGAAAACTACAAAGTGCCATTAAATAATTATCTTCTGTTTCTTCTTAAAGAACTAATGTTCATGAAAGGGTCGTCGTCGTCATCCTGAAAGGACACACAAATGTTATTTTAGTGACTGCTCCACACTTCGCTGAGACACGACAGAAGTTCTTATGGGCAAAACAATACCAGTAAGAGTAATTTTCTCCTATCGCATGAGGCAGACTTTCATTTTTCCATTTCCTTTATAAATATGAATAGTTTTTCAATTATGTTTTCTCTTCCCCGCTTCGATACTAGCTATTTCACTGATGAAATAAGTCCGATTAAATTCTTAGCAAGTATTAAGAATAAAAATTTACCTTGGTATATATGCGTATATATACCTACATATTGACTATATATAGTTCTCTCAGCAATTGACCTTAATAAAGACAAAGTGTGGGCAAGCCAGAAAAATAAATACTCTTCAAGTCATTTCTATTTGGTTTTTGAATAGGTATTTTTCATTTACATATTATTATAGTATCTGATGTTCTGAAAGCTCAGCCAAAAAAATAATGAAGCCACATCATCTAACTCAGAAATAGCTGTAATTTGGTTTTCTTATTACACATTTAGTGTTAGAAATAGCTACTCTAGGACTGATGCAAGAAAAGAACGCAGCAAAGCAACCTTTGAAATATTTCATAAAAAAGAAATAGGAGTATTTCACTTTCAAAGAGTTCCCATGCTGCTGGGCTGCAGATTATACAATTTGTAAGAAGAGATAAGAATATCTGAGATTAACCAAGAACTTAATTAAAGAGAAAGAAAACTAATGAACCTCACATCATATTATATAATTTGATGAGGATAACATTAAGTTAATTCTTATTATTCTACAACTAAATATTCAGAAGAAAAATCATAATTTTCACAAATTTTTATCTATATTTAAGATATTAATAAAAAGGAATAACTATTTGATGTTAGACTTTGTTGATGGTATTAACATATTCAAATGTCTGCTAAGCAAGCTATCTCTGGTGAAAAATGAATGCCTTGAAAAATAAAAATTCACTTTCATTCATTGATTAATTTTTGGTTACCAAAGGTAGAACTTGTTAATAAACCAGAGGCAAATTCAAATTGAAGTTTAATAGAGTTATTTGCTAATAGTCCTTCTTTGCCATTAACATGACCTATATAGACTTTTAAACTCTAACATATAAACACAGGTACTTCTAGATGCTTTGAAATTAACAAACCAGTTAACCACCTCACTTCCCTCCTGGAGGCCCTATGTTAGTATTTAACTGATGGAGTTCAAGCTGTAATTTTTCTCTGCAGTCTGAATTTGGTGCATCTTCTCCTCAAACAGTTTCTAAGCCAGAGCTGGGATACATGGAGCATGAAAGCAGCTGCTGAAGCTTGAAATAAAAGGGGTGAGTCACATGCTACAACAGGAGCAAGCCTGGAGGACATTATGCTCCAAGAAGCCAAAAAGACAATCACTGTATGATCCCACTTATATAAGGTATCTTAAAGCAGTGGATTCAGAGATGGAACGAAGAAGGCTGGCTTCTGGGGGCTGGTGGGGAGGAGGAAGCAGGGAGTTGTTCAATGGGCGGAGATTTTCAGTTTTGGAAGATGAAAACGCTCTGGAGGTCTGTTGCACAACAGTGTGAATATACTTAACATTAGTGAACTGTACTCTCAAAAATGGTTAAGATGATAAAGCTTTATGTTAAGTGTTTTTACCATAATTTTAAAAATTTTTAAATAAAAATAAATAAATGAAACAGGTGATAGGCTTAAGAGAAACACCTCCAAACAATTCAACAAAGATTAGCAAAGACCACTCAAATGGCAGCCAGGGAGGAAAGGGAAAGGCCAGTATCCTTCAGTCATATAGCTTTAATTCAGTTTAGCTAAAATAAATGAATTTAAGGCAAGAGGCAAGGCCTGATTCTACCTTTTCCCCTTCCTTCCCATGTAAGTTAGAATAGATTTTACAGTTGTCTTGTCCAGATAACCACAATGGACTGGAGGTTATTTCAGACATCCTGCCCCATGGCATATTTCAGTCACTATCTGAACACATCTGTGACAAGAAAATCACCACCATGTACTATGTTATATATGAAATGTATGCAGCATATAGTGGGTATTTAATACCCTTTAAGGTAACATTAAAAGCTTTCAGGATATCATCACCATCATTTCTCTAAATATAAATGAAAGAAGCCATAAAAAAGCATTCTGATTGTCTTGTTAACTGAGCAAACTAGAGCTGAATGAATATAATATTTTTTAAATCTGCAGGCCTTTTACAAATCTGAGGTATTTAAATTGATGGGCACTCAATAGATAGTACTTACTCAACTACCAACTATACTTCAAAGAAACATTATCAATTCAAACTATTTTTAAAAATAATTTCTATCAAGTAGCTTAGCAGTCCTTATTTAAATTTGATAAGCAGTTAAAAGTTAAGATATAACAATATTACTTTATTACCTCATCTGATTCAAAATTGACCCCTTTAGCTGTTTGGCTCTGTGACATGGGGTTGCTTGAAAATGATGAAGTGTTTGAGCACCTGAAGCAAAAACATTGGAAAACAAAGAAAAAATGAACCAGAGAATTCAGCAAAAGTGCTTTTCAAACTAAGTTGTTCACTCTAGTAGTAGCCACGAACAAAAATGTTAACACATTCCCTGCAATCTACATGAGAGGTAGTAAAAACTTAATGGTGAGGAAATAGACCCTGAGGCCACGGTCCGAATTCCAATGTTGCATTTACTAGCTATGTGGCTTTAGGCAAGTTACTGCCCCTCTCTGTGCCTCCGTTTTCTCAACTGTAAAATCAGGATAATAATTTTTCAAGATTAAATCTGTTAATATACTTAAACACTTAGATCAGTGCCTGACACATGCAGCACTACACAGACACTTACTTATCATTATAGTTTCTACCACCATCCCCACTCCTGCAAACAGTGGCAACACTGAAATACTGTTTCATTCAAGTCTCAGTTATGTGTCTATAACAGAGATCCCCAGCCCTGTGGTTGGGGCCACACAGCAGGAGGTGAGTGGATTAAAGTGGAGGCAGGGCTGCAGCAAGGCAGAGAACTGGTGCCTGCTGCCGCTGCCCCTCCGGCCTGTCCTCAGCGGCCCACATGGGCCCCTCCTCGGCCATGATGATCTGTGGCGCCCAGAGCAGCCACTCGGACTTCTCCTTCTGTCCCTGGAAGCTGAAAGCTGCCAAGATCCACATCATGAAGTACGCAGGCATGGAGAAAATAGCTGATGAACTGCATTTACCATCCCTCCCCGAAATGGTGTTTGGAGACAATATTTTAAGAATCCAACACTGTTCTGGCTTTGGGATCAAGTTCAATGCTACAGATGCTTTAAGATGTGTAAACAGCTACCAAGGAATGCTCAAAGGAGCCTGTGCAGAAGAGTGGGAGGAAAGCAGGATGGAGGGTGAACACGCCAAGGAGGTTATTGAACTGTATCATTGGACCTATACAACGGATTATAAGGGAACATTACTCAAAAAATCACTCAAGTTAAAGGTTGTGCCAACAACAGATCATATAGATACAGAGAAACTGAAAGCTAGAGAACAGATTAAATTTTTTGAAAAAGTTCTCCTGTCTGAGGATGAACTTCGTGATCATGGAGTTTCAAGTCTAGGTGTGAAAATGAGAGTAACGCCTTCCTGCTTTATCCTGCTGCTGCAGTTTTTTTTGAGAATTAATGGAGTGCTTATCAGAGTGAATGACACGACTTGACCACGAGGCCAATATGACCTACCTGTTATGAGAACATACATCACGAGGGCAAAATTGCTAATTTAACCCATGTTCTGCCTTTCTTCTTCATGGTGAAGCAGACATAGTATTTACTGCTCGAGGGGGCAGTTTGTGAGAAGCTAGTATTTCCAGAAAGAATTGATCATAATCCCACACTCACAAGAAAATGGCCCTGTGGAATAGAATGCGAGCACCCCATGCTCACTGTGGAATCCGATGGAGACCTGGACTATGTGCATGGGTGTATTTTTATTATGAGAATTAACTGCCTTGTCTATGTGCAGCTTTTCACTAACCTTTAAGGAAAAAAATAAGAAGACTGTTGCAGGCAAAAAAATAAAAATAAAAAAATAAAGTCAAGGTGAAATATCCTAAGACTGCCACAAAAGCACAGAAAAGCCTGCTTCCATTTCCAGCATCCTATCTTTGTGAAGCAGGGTGTTCTGCAGTGACAGCAACCAAAACAAGATTACGGAGTAGACATACACGACGTACTTCCAGAGTCACTGTCTCCTGTCACCCCAGATGGGACTGTCTACTTACAGGAAAACAAGTTCAGGGCTCCCACTGATTCTGCACTATGGTGAGTTGTGTATTTCGTTATATGTTACAATGTAATAATAATAGAAATAAAGTGCACAATAAGTGTAATGCACTTGAATCATCCCGAAACCATCACCTCGCCCCTGCCCCAGTCCGTGGAAAAATTATCTTCCACAAAACCAGTCCCTGGTGCCAAACAGGTGGGGGACCACTGCTGTAACTGATAAAAGGAACTTAGGGAAGGCTCCCTACTTTCTAGAGTTGCCTGTTTGTATTATTCATGGTTCAATCCAAATCAAAAGGAAAATATTTACTGAGTGCTTGCTCCTAGCCAAGTACAATGATAGCTCCTAAGAAATATCATTGAACAAAAAAATCATGATGCTTACCCTTATGAAGTTTAACTTGTGTAGTAGAACTCACATTCCTATCTTTTCTTTTTAAGATTTTATTTATTTTTTAGAGACAGAGGAAGGGAGGGAGAGAGGAAGAGAAACATTGATGTGTGAGAGAAGCATTGACTGGTTTCCTCTCACATGCCCCCAAATATGGACCTGGCCCCCAACCCAGGCATGTGCCCTGACTGGGAATCGAACCAGTGACCCTTTGGTTTGCAGGTTGGCACTCAATCCACTTACTTACTATGTAAGTAATTGGAGATTATTCTATGTATAAGTAAAACTCTGGATAATTTTGAATTTTTCAGATTTTTTTTTTTTTGCAGAAGTCACTGCACCTACCTTTGACCTGTTTTTGAAGTGGTAGGAAAAATGTCTTCTTCCACGTCTGAGTCATCCACCTCAATCACCTAAGGGGGAAAAAAACAAAGCAGCAAATAGCTCTAAATAAAAATGAATTAAACAACTGAGCCTCAAGCTTTTTTAAATATACAAAAAAATCACAATAAAGGAGACAGAAATCACATAATCAGCAACTATTAAAAACAGAGCTCAGCCTGGCCTCACTCTCCATTCACAACTAGTACTCTACACAACATGTGTGGCTTCACTTCCCTCTTGGTCACCAGGGCAACCTGGGTTCCTGAAGGAATGTGCAGTTCACCAGGTGAATGACTCACACCATTTTTTACTGTTTTATGTGCAGATAGTGCCCTGTGATTTTCTTGGGTTCTAATAATAAGTTTGATCATCAGTGTTCCATCTCAAATTTTAAATGAAGTATAAGACTGGGTGGAAAGTAGCAGGTATCTATCTTTCTGTTACATTTATCCCTATTAAATACCATTTGTTGGTTGTAAGCATCAGTAAAGATACTTGTAATTACTGATTCTAACATCCAAATGCTACCCATTCATCTACATTTTGTGTTATCTTAACACTTAATACACATATTTGTTATGACTTCATCTACAATGAAGACAAGGGCAAAATACTGAAAAGGTAGCACCTAATATCTCCCCCTCCAGGGTGACACTGAACTATTTATTAATCAAAAGTCATTAAACACAGTCGTACAAGTTGCTATGAATCTAGTCAATATTTCTGCATTTTGTCCACAAAACTATGAAAAGATTGCTCTATGTGCCTTGAAGGAATCAAATGCATTCAACACCCACCTAATCTACCACTGTGTAACCCCAATCAAAAAAATGGAAAAAAGGACTTCCAGCCAAGATGGAGGAGTAGGTAGATACACTGTGCCTCCTCACACAATCAAAAGAAGGACAACAAATTTAAAAACAAAAAAACAACCAGAACTGCCAGAAAATTGAACTGTATAGAACTCCGACAACCAAGGAGTTAAAGTAGAAACATTCATCCAGACCAGTAGAAGGGGCGGAGATGGGCAGCCTGGGTGGACAGGACTACCAGCAAGGGGGTGGCTAAAGGACCTGGGCAGGTAAGGCAGTGGCTGGTGGAGCCAGCCATTCCACATTTTCATGCAGATAAACTGGGAGGAATAGCTGGGGAGCAAGAAGACAGACTGCGCAATGCAGGGTTCTAGCTCCGGGAAATAAAGCCTCAAAACTTCTGACTGAGAAAATCTGTGGGGGTTGCAGAGGTAGGAGAAATTCCCAGACTCACAGAAGAGTTGGCTGGAGAGATGCTCAAGGACCTAGAATGTATACAAACCCACCCACCTGGGAATCAGCACCAGAAGGGCCTAGTTTGTTTGTGGGTAGCAGGAGAAGTGACAGAAAGCCGGCCTAGAGCTGAGCAAGCAGCATTGTTCCCTCTCTGACCCCTCCCCCTCATAGAGCACCACAATGTAGCCACTTGGGTTGCCCCGCCCTAATGAATACCTAAGGTTCTGTCCTTTACTATGCAAGAGGCATGATGAGACAAAAAATAGGCCCAAATGAAAGAACAGATCAAAGCTCCAGGAAAAATACAACTAAGCAATGAAGAGATAGCCAACCTATCAGATGCACAGTTCAAAACACTGGTAATCAGGATGCTCACAGAAATGGTTGAGTATCATCGCAAAAGACAAGAAAAGGTGAAAGCTATGCAAAGTGAAATAAAGAAAAATGTACAGGGAACCAACAGTGAAAGGAAGGAAACCAAGACTCAAATCAATGGTTTGGACCAGAAGGAAGAAATAAACATTCAACCAGTACAGAATGAAGAAACAAGAATTCAAAAAAAATGAGGAGAGGCTTAGGTGATAAATGTTCCAACATCCGAATCATAGGGGTGTCAGAAGAAGAGGAAGAGCAAGAAATGGAAAATTATTTGAAAAAATAATGAAGGAGAACATCCTGAATCTGGCAAAGGAAATAGACTTCCAGGAAGTCCAAGAAGCTCAGAGAGTCCCAAAGAAGTTGGACCCAAGGAAGCACACACCAAGGCACATCATAATTACATTACCCAAGATGAAAGATAAAGAGAGAATCTTAAAAGCAGCAAGAGAAAAGGACATAGCTACCTACACAGGAGTTCCCATAGGACTATCAGCTGATTTCTCTAAAGAAGCCTTGCAGGCAAGAAGGGGCTGGAAAGAAGTATTCAAAGTCATGAAAGGCAAAGACCTACATCCAAGATTATTCTATCCAACAAAGCTATCATTTAGGATGGAAGGGCAGATAAAGTGCTTCCCAGATAAGGTTAAGTTAAAGGAGTTCATCATCACTAAGCCCTTATGATGCGGACACCGGCCAGCAGTGTCCGCGTCATTATGGATGAATTAAAACATACACATGGATTACCGAGTCTGGTGGAGGAAAAAGGACGACATCGTGGGTTTTCTCTCAAGGGAAGCAAAAGCTGCGGCCTCTGCCATGACAGGCCTTTATTCTAATATCTCCTCACATTACAAGATGGTCCTCTCTCACTATCCCCAGGTTACAACAAAGGAGCCAATGCCCCTCATTACATCACAGAAGAAGGATATTAGCAAATGAAAAGGCAAAAGTGGTTGATCAGTAACACTGGTCCCTGTAAGGCTCAGCATGGATTTTAGGAAGTTACAGTAAGCATTTGCAGGGTAAGGGAGTTTTAGCAAAGAGCAAGCCTCAAAAGAGCCTAGGTATATTGCAAATCTGATTACCCATGAGAACCTATCCGTGGGCGTGGGTCCTGTGCATTTCCAAGTGGGAGCTGGGCCCATGCCATGCAGAAGGGTCTGCCACAGCAGAGAGTTAAGATACGTGGATTCTGAAAGTGAGGTAACAGGAGAGTCAAGCCCATATTGGACTCTTCTTGAAATACAAAGGAGGAGCAGAGGCCTGTGTTATATCTAGAGCTGAACACAGAGGTCCTTAGACTCCAACCTTTTAGTTTCTTGAGTCTATCTTCAGCCATTAAGACACAAGCCAGAATTATGAGAATATACACAGCAAAGGGAAGCCAGCCACAAATAAAACCTTTACATGCACTAAATTCCCACCTTCTATATTAATATTCCATTCATGGACCCTTTTGGTTTAACACTGTTATGCATTAAAACATTACTATACACATAAATTTATGGATTTCTAATCATGTGATCCATTATTTTAAAAAAGAGAGAAACAAAACAAAAAAATCCTAGAATCCTTATCTAGATAATTAAAGTTCTCTCCAGCCTTTATATTATACACTTCTTTTATCTACTTTGTCAATCAAAGAATAAATGATTTATAATTCAGAATACATAAATTATTAAAACACAACTATTTTTCTTACCTCTGAATAATTCTTGGTAGCAACATTTCGCGAGGGCTGCTGTCTTATAGGTTTAAAGGCTATAATGGAAAAGATGAGATATCGTTGTTCTTAAAATAACTTAGACAATTTCCCACATTTCTTTAGCTAAAAATTTTCTAAGTCCTACCTGCAAAATTCCTTGATGACTAATTATAAAACCATTTATACTTTTTAAAATCTGAAGGATATGTTCAAAGAAATCAATGTCTAGCTTCCAGTTTCATATATCTCAGCTTATTCAAATATAGTAACAAGCTGTGTTCAAAAAGACACCTACACTAAATACATATATACATACACACATGCATATATATGATTTTTTAAATTTATTCTTAGTGGAGTGTAGGAAGAAAGAGAGGGAGAGAAACATCAATGTGTGAGAGGAACATGGACCAGTGCCTCTCATTCATGCCCTGACTGGGAATCGAACCTGCAACCTTTTACTTTGCAGGATGATGCCCAACCAACTGAGCCACACTAATCAGGGCACCTACACTAAAAATATTTTATAGAAATATACCTGAAGAATAAAATCTGATCCCTTAGGTAACCCTCCTAGTGTCTCCCTTCTCTTAGAGTTGGCAATACCTTTCCCCATGGCTATGGTAGGTGCTAGGGTTCCAGTAAGAGCTTTCTTACTCTCTTTTACGTTGTTAACCATACTCAGTACTTAAGAAATAGTCTAGAAGGGAATTCTAGAAAACAGTATATCTTTTATTCCATCATAAAACCATTTACTCTGAACCATTACCTTTTTAATTTTATAAACTTGGTTAGAAATAGGAAGCTTAGTCAACTATTTTTTCCAAGCCCTAAACTTTGATATTATGATTTTACAATAAGAAATGTACAGGGGTGGGCAAAAGTAGGTTAATAATAATAAATGTAATAAGTAATAAATTAATAATACAAGAATACTTTTTCAGGTACTCATAACTGTAGCCCCACCCTGTATATTTGGTTGTCTGTTTCTGGCACAGAGCCCCTAAAATCCTTTGAATTTTCTAAGTGATAAGAGCTATAAAGGTATCATGTTAATTCGGTGACCTCAGGACTCTGCCTAAAGTTGTAGGCTGGTTACCAGGGAAACCAACCATGAATAGAGGGTTGAAATTTCAGTTCCATTCCCTGATTTCTTGGGAGAAGAGATGGGCTGGAAGTTACACTTACCACTAACGGCCAATGATTCCAATGATTTAATGAACGGTGCCTACATAAGGAATCCTCTATTAAAACCCAAAAGGAAGGTGTTTGGAGGGCTTCTAGGTGGGGAACCAGAGCACTTCCATGTGCCACCATGCCAGATCCCAAACTCCCTTAGGACACAAGCTCCTTCTCTATGTTATCTCTTCATCTGGCTGTTGATTGGTATCCTTACAAGTAATCTAATAAATAAACTAGTTTCCTGAGTTCTGTGAGCCACCTTAGCAAATTAATCAAACCCAAGGAGGGAATCAGGGGAACCTCTGATTTATAAAGACAATGAGAAGCACGGGTAACAACCTGGGTTCAGATTGATATCTGAAGTGGAGGGGGGCAGACTTGTGGAACTGAGCCATTAACCTGTGGAATCTGATGCTGTCTTCTGGGTACATAGCATCAGAATTAAGTTGAAATGTAGAACTCCCAGCTGGTCTCCAGATAACTGCTTGGTGGTGTGGGGAACCCACACACCCCTACCTGCCACCACACATATTGCAACTAAGTGTAGAGTATTAAAAAACCCAGGATAAATTTCAAACGGCCAACTAGAGGTGTGTTTTCTCCTAAGTCTTACCAGTTTCCTAATATAAAATAAAGTGTCCCCAAGACACCCCCAAACCATATAACAGGACAAGAGGAGGTAAAAAAGAGAGCTTGAAAAATTAAAACCTCAAGGAATCCCACAAATTCAAAATTCTCCTTGTCAGAAAACTCAGGAACCTTTCTACCCAGCCCAGATGTATGATTTGTTTCTTTTTCCTATTCCAGGCCCTCTTCCCAATTTGTGATGTCTACCTGCAGGAAGAGACAAAGGGCAAAAGCAGAATTCTCTCTGCCCTCCTCTACAGCCCACTCAGAAGGCAGGAGAGGGCAACTGACTAAAAAAAGTCAGTCATCATGACTCTTTCAAAGAGTACTTCTGCTCTAGTTATTTACTAATTGATTCCTCAAACTCTGAGATCCTTGAAAACACAAGCCTTTTTTTTTTTTTTTAATCCCCAGGAAATAGCAAAAGATAAATAAAAGTTTGTGAAACGGTGTTGTCAGAAAATAAGCTTTGTTAGGAAGGCAATACAGCACAGAGGTGAAGAGCTCTGGTCTTAAGAGTCAGGCTCATTTTGACTTACTCTCTAGGTGACTATGGATGACCAGTTCTCCGGTTTGAGTCTCAGTTTTGTCCTCTGTAACATAGTGTTAATAATACTTCATGCAGAAGTTCATTGAAAGAATTTAAAAAGGGAGTTAATTGCTTTGGCAAGTGTCCAAAAGTTGTAGGCACTCACAGAATGTTGCTAGTTATGGTAGTAGTAAAGGTATTAGCAGCAGTGGCAGCCTCAGTGGTAAATTAAACGCAAAGGCAGATGCTTCAGAAGTATCTTTTACTTATTTGAGTCACCATTCTCTGCAAACAAATCTCAATGGAAAATTCTGACCTGTCAACTTTTATTTACAACCACTGCTAGCTTTAAATGTAATACCTACCTTTCCCAATACAATTCTAGTACAATAACAAATCTCTATACTGCATGGAGCTTGTCACAATAGAATTTGACCTTTATTTATCTCTTCATTTCTCCATTCATAGTAGGGACCTAGAATAGTTCCAATTTAAAAGTTGCTTTTGTCCCAAAGTTATGGTAACTATAGTTAATACACTGTGGTCAATTTTATTTTTTCAAAAAAGGCCCATTGTTGGAGGTGATCAGTTAAACTGCAAAACCATTAGACCAAATCAATTATATAAAAGACAAATTTACACTAATTTATAAAACATCCATTTTCAAAAGTTTATTATAAACACTGCTACTCATACCAACAGCAGCAATCATTTGATTCTTACTGAGTTCTATACTCAGCAATGTATATGCATAAGTTTGTTTAATAGTTAGAACTACTCTATGAAGTACTACTCTGCCAATTTTATAGCTAAGGGATCTAAAGCTTATAGAATAGTAATAGTTTACAGTTACTGGGGCACTAAAGAGTTGATCACATAGTAAGGAATTATCAGGCCAAAAACTGAAGAAAAGCTAGAACTCAGATAGGTTCATAAAGCAGAATCCTTTTCCCTGAGGACACCTGTTGACCTGGGCAAATATTAACTCTGTTTTTGATAGTTCTGTAAGGAAAGGGAGGGAGCTACCATAGTTCAGGGCCTGCCCAAGGTGGGGAGCCTAATGCATCTCCTTAACAGCCCTGGCTGGTCCTCAAACCATAATTTTAAATTCAAAGGGTCTAAGACTAGTGGTACCCCTATAAGCCTGGCAAAACAAATATGAATGTACTCTGGAGGAAGACATCTTCATCCAAGACCTCAAATTATTCCTACAGTTAATTTTTGGGGAACTACAGATAATAAAGCATACAAAGAAACAAGTCACCATAAATAAGAAGCAGCAATCAGAAAAAGACAGTAGGATGAAGCCAAAGATATTCAGATACTGGGTTAGTAGACACAGAATAAGAAAAAATATATCCCTATCATGTACACTCGAAAAAATTAAAGACAGGTTTAAATATATCTGCAGAGAATTTTTAAAAACACTATTAAAAGTGACAGCATATTGAAAAAGAATTTAGAATGTAAACCACCCTTCCCCCCAAAAAATTAAAAATAGACAGTTTTAGGAATAGATGAGTAAACTGAAGATTGATCAGAAATAATTACAAAGTAGCACAGAAAAATAAAACAACAGAACATATAGAGAGGTTAAGAGTCATGGGAGAACAAAGTGAAAAGGCCATACATTTAATAATTAAAGACCCAGAAAGGAGGAGAAAAAGAATAAAAGAGAGGTAATACTGAAGGGATCACAGTTAAAGATTTTCTAGAAATGATGAAAGATACCAATTCACACTTCATGAAACCCAATAAATCCCAAGCAGGATTTTTTAAAAATTCCTATATAGATTCATCATAGTGAAACTGCAGAATACCAAATAGCCAGCTGGAGGGAAAATAGGCTTAAAATATATATATATATATATATATATATATATATATTTATTCACTCTGCTTTTCTAACTCCCTCTGTTGTTTTTTTTTTTTAATATAGCAATAACTAACCTTTTGTAAATGCCTACCAAGTATCAGTTTTTTGCTTTTATTTTTCAGAATAATCCAATATGGCAGAGATTATTAGTGCCAATGTCCATGTAAACAAACCAGGAGAGTGTGTGACCTGTCCTAAGTCATAACGCTCTTACATGGTGAACTCAGCCATCAGGCTGCCTTTTTAATCTTTCTTTCTCCTTCTCTGTTTTTAACTTAAGCCTGCCAAGAATGAAGCAGCTTTCTGAATGCCATTTCCTAAATGGCAATGAAGACATCATGCTTCTGAAGTCAAAAGACCAGGCTCTTGCCCTGGCTGGGTGGCTCAGTTGTTTGGAGCATCATCCCGTACACCAGAAGTTTGCAGTCTAGGGCACATACCTACACTGCGGGTTCTAACATCAGTCAGGATTCACATGCATGAACATGATGCAGCCAATTCCATACAGAGGGAGAACTTCCTTAATGTACAGATGTACAACTTCTAGTAATAATACTTAGCCCTGGCTGGTGTGGCTCAGTAGATTGAATACTGGCCTGCAAAACAAAGGGTCACTGGTTCAATTCCCAGTCAGGGCACATGCGTGGGTTGCAGGTCAGATCCCCAGTAGTCGGGTGTGAGAGACAACCACATGTTGATGCTTCTCTCCCCCCCGTCTCCCTTTCCTTCTAAATAAATAAAATCTTTTTTTAAAAATTAAAAAAAAAAGCAGTTCCTTCTCTTTTGACCAGTGTTGATATACTGACCAATTAATTACCTTCCCCATGTCTTAGTGATCCTTCTATAAAAGTAATCAGTTACCTAAAGGAATTATAAAAATTAATTTTTAAAGCTCTCACTCTCCAAGAGCTCCAATCAATGAAGATCTTTAATTTTTTATTTTAATGACTAAACTATTACAGTTGTCCCAATTTTTCCCCTGTTGGTCCCCCTCCAACCAGTACTCCCCTTCACTCCAGCAATCCCCCACTTAGTTCATGTCCATGGGTCCCACATTTAAGTGATTTGGCTTCTCAATTTCCTATATTATTCTCAACCTTCTCCTGTCTATTTTGTACCTACCATTTATGCTTCTTAATCCCTGCACCTTCTCCCTCATTCTCCATCTCTCCACTGATAACCTGCCAAATGATCTCCATATCTATGATCCTGTTCCTGTTCTGATTGTTTGCTTAGTTCGTTTGTTTTTTTTCCTTTAGATTCAGTTGTTGATAGTTGTGAGTTTGTTGTCATTTTACTGTTCATAATTTTGATCTTCTTTTCCTTAAATAAGTCCCTTATATTCCATGTAACAATGGCTTGGTAATGAACTCCTTTAGGTTCACCTTGTCTGAAAAGCACTTTATCTGCCCTTCAACTCTAAATGATAGCTTTGCTGGAGAGAGTAATCTTGGATGTAGGTCCTTGCTTTTCATCACTTTGAATACTTCTTGCCAGTCCCTTCTTGTCTGCCAAGTTTCTTTTAAGAAACCACCTCCTAGTTTTATGGGAACTCCTTTGTAGGTAACTTTCTGCTTTTCTCTTGCTGCTTTCAAGATTCTCTTTTCATCTCTAACCTTTTGTATTTTAATTATGATGTGTCTTGGTGTGGTCCTCTTTGGATCCAACTTGTTTGGGACTCTGTGCTTCCTGGACTTGTATGTCTACTTCCTTCACCAAACTAGAGAAGTTTTCTTTCATTATTTTTTCAAATAAGTTTTCAATTTCTTACTCTTCCTCTTTTCCTTCCGGCAGCCTTATAATTCAGATGTTAGCACATTTGGAGATGTCCCAAAGGCTTTTTATACCATCCTCTTTTTTTTGAATTGTTGTTTCTTCTTTCTGTTCTGGTTGAATGCTTATCTCCTTCTTATGTTCCAAACTGTTGATCTGAATCCTAGCTTTCTTCCCCTCACTGTTGGTTCTCTGTGGATTTTTCTATTTCACTTAGTGTGACCTTCATTTCTTTATGCTGTCGCTGTACTCAATGAGTTATCTTAGCATCCTGATCACCAGTGTTTTGAACTCTGCATCTGATAGTTTGGTTATCTCTGTTTTGTTTTGTTCTTTTTCTGGAATTTTGTTCTGTTCTTCCATTTGGGCCATATTTCTTTGTCTCCTCAATTTGGCAGTGTCTCTGTGTTTGTTTCTCTGTATTAGGTCCCTGCCTTAGTGTACCTGTTGAATTGTATGGGGCAGAGCCTTAGGTATTCGCCAGGGTGGGACAACCTGATTCACTGCTTTGTGGCTCTATGTCAGGGGAGGGCTTGTAGAGGGGACGATGCCTGGCTTCTGTAGGTTTGCCCAGCACTCACCCTGTTTCCAGTCACTTCACCCATTTCTAGTATGTGACTGGTGCCCTTCCAGCTGTTGCCCTGCTGGTGAATCCCAGTGCAGATGTTTGTTAATGTTCTAAGTCCATACAGGCCCTCTAAATGGACTCTCCTGAAAAACTGGCAGTCTTCCACGGACCCAATCCCCACTAGTTTTTATAGCCAGAAGTTATGGGGCTTTATCTTCCTGGTCCTGGAACCCTGAGCTATTCCGTCTGGCCTGGAGCTGGGATTGCTTGCTCCCAAAGTATCCCTCCAGATTTTTATCCACAACACATGAATGCAGGACCATCCATCCTGCCCCTGCTGCCTCTCTGTTACATCGTGTTCTCCTCACCTCTGCAACCCTCCTACCTGTCAGGGTGAATGTGGCTTCTTTACATCCTTGGTAGTCAGATTTCTGTACAGTTTGATTATCTGACCATTCTGGGTGTTTTTTTGTTTTGTTTTGTTTTGTTTTTTTTGAGGTTTAGTTGTAATTCTTTTTGTGGTTGTGTGTGGAAGTGAAGCATATCTACCTATGCCTCCATCTTGACTGGAAGCCCTGAAGATCTTTTAAATTAGCATAATTTATCCTTTGACTCTAATAACCCTTTTGATTCTTCAGTGATGACATGCCAATAAGATTTACTAATGGGGCTTCCTACGTTTTCCTGTGTTGGAATTTACAAATAACTGCTAGATAATAATTTGCAGTCTGTACTCACCATCTATAATAGACATGTTTCTAGACGTTGACGTAGTAGCCTTTGAACTTCTGCCTCGAGTAGAAGTCTCCAGACCAGTGCCTGCTATTACAATAATGAGCAATCAATATACAATCCCATCACCAGCCAGTTTTTTCTTAAACATCAACAAAATGAAATCTAAACAATGTCAAAACATAGTTTACAAATTAAAAGTCAGTGATATATACAAGAAACATCTAGAGTCTGATCAGTCAAATTTCCAAAATTATTACTTCTACCACATTTGGCTCATACTATCCCAATTAAAATTTAAGGAAAAACTTTTAAATGTAAGGACTATGATAAGAATTATCACTAGAAAATGAGGATTTCTACCCTTGGATATTTTTAACTAAAGTACTATCCATTTTACCAGCTTAAAATACCCCTTAAAAATATTTAATACAATAATTTTTAAATATTCCTAGGGATAGATTTATATAACACATCAGGAGGTCACTGGGTGACTATTTTCTACTGTTTGGACTATTCAGTGATAACAGTGTCATATTAAACACAATCATGGCAATAAATGTTAATAGTAGTTTTAATAAATCAAATTGTATTTCAGGTGGTCTTTCTTTTCAAACAAATTTTATAAACCCCCTTCACAAGAATGTGGGCATTTGTATCTTATGACAGTAACAAAAATATTAATTTTTATGATCTAGAGTTTTCTTCCTGCTGCCAATGCAAAGCCATTTTCCTCAACAGAGTATTTTTTGCCTCACTGTTACTTAGTACATGTAAGAGAAAATAAGACATTAAATGTACCTAAAGGTACTGTGTGAAAAACAGTGTTCTTTTAAAAAAATGTGTGTGTTAAGAGCAATGAAAATCCTGTGTGCACACAGCCATTCAAAATTTGAGTAAAATGTACTTGTCTGAACTACATTAAAGACTGACTTTATGCATTATAAAAATTGTTTAAAGGCTGTGTAACTTAATTCTAACAACAATACAATTCTATATTTCCCATGCAATGGCCCAGTTAAATGTGTGCAAAAGACCGTACTGTATTCAGTGCTAACCTCTTCCCCTCTGAGACCCTCCTCTTGACACTGAATTCTGTCCTCTTCCTCCTCTTCGGCCTCTTCCTCGACCCCTTCCTTTGTTGGCTTCTGCTGTGATGCTATCATCAGAGTCATTGGCTACCTGTTCTGCCAAATCTGTACTCATGAAGTCATCAGCACCAAAGGCAGAAGCCAAGTCCTCAGACTGAGATCTCAGGGCTCTGGCCCTAGTCATGGCCTAAGGGAGTAATAGGGAGAAAGCACACAGTAGTAGATAATGCAGCATCCTAAAAGTCATTAGTCTGATCATGTACATAAATACTTAATATTGAAAAACTGTCTATACTATTATTTTTCACTAACCATGGTGTAAGAGTGTAAAACAAGGAATCTCCTTCCCCTATTAATCAAATTCAATACCTATAATTTGTCAGATTGATTTACAATACTACCTATAAAATGAGACCATTTGAAATGTTTACCAAGCAAGAAAACATTTCACAGAATCAAAACTTTCAGAATTGGAAGAAATACTGGCAATTGCCCCTAATTCAACACCACTTATAAGAAAGAGACTGTTACCATTTGTACTACTTTGTACAATGGGCTCAATAAATAACAAGAAAAAATTTACAAACAATAGCTGTTATTTCTGAGTGATGAAATTTTAGGATGCTTTTGTTTTCTTCTTTATTCTTAAACATTACAAATTTTCTACAATATACTTTTTCTAAAATATTACTTTTGCAATCAGAAAAACATGAGCAATAATCTCATAAATATACGATAGCAAGAATTAAGTAAAATAAAGCAACTGAAAGCCTGGAAAAAGAATAAAAACCAAAAATATGCCACAAATTTTACTTTGATAAACTGTCAATAGACTGACAGCTGTCAGAGGAGGGGACACTGGGGACAGGGTAAAAATGGTTAAGGATTAAAAAAAAGAAATTGTTTAGGTAAGACAAGTTTGAGATTTACACAATGTTCTGATTAACTCTGAAATGAATACATATTTTCTTATTAAAAATAGAATAAAAGCAACGTTCCTTGATCTCCTTCCCTACACCAAACATTTAACAAGGAAAATAAAAATAAAACACAATACATTTTCAGTAAAATATGAATACATATTTTCTTATTAAAAATAGAATAAAAGCAACGTTCCTTGATCTCCTTCCCTACACCAAACATTTAACAAGGAAAATAAAAATAAAACACAATACATTTTCAGTAAAATTTTACTGAAATTGATCTCCTTCCCTACACCAAACATTTAACAAGGAAAATAAAAATAAAACACAATACATTTTCAGTAAAATTTCTAAAATATTTTAGAAAATAGCTCTAACCCCCAAACACAAAAATCTATAAAAAGTTAATGGATATAGTGAATATTTGACCTGGTTAAGGGAGGAGGTTGAGAAGAGTCTTGGGCAGTGTAGAGCTCTCCAAAATTGATTTATGTATATCAAGAGGCCACGACAACAGTCTTTCTTACTTGAAATGATAAATTCTGATTCTAAGAAGGGGTGGCTAGAGCATTTCTAGGCTTTATGCAATGCCACAAAATAGGGAGAGACACAGCTCAATGAGGCAGGCAGGGTGGAAACAGGAATGAAGTGGGTGGGAGGGGAGAAGTAATCCAGCTTTGCAATGATGGTCTTAGCTGAAATGAAACAACAGCTTCTACACGAAGGGCTCAACATGGCATCCCAACGCAAAAAGAAAAAACTCTAGGGCATACAACAAAAATATATTATTTTAAAGATTTTATTTATTTATTTTTTGAGAGAGGAGAAGGGAAAGAGAAAGAGAGGGAGTGAAACATCAGTGTGTGGTTGCCTCTAGCACACCCCATACTGGGGATCTGGCCTGCAACCCAGGCGTGTGCCCTGACTGGGAATCTAACTGGCGATGCTTTGGTTCACAGGCCTGTACTTAATCCACTGAGCTACACCAGCCAGGGCCACAAAAAATATTTTTAAACAGTAGAAAAAGATTTCAATTCATCTTTCTTGTCCAGATAAAGTACAGTCAATCCTCATCCTTGGATTCCATGTTTTCAAATTCACCTACTTGCCAAAATTTATTTGTAACTCCAAAAACTATACTCCTGATACTTTCTTGGTTATCCATGGACATGCATAGAGTGGTGAGAATTCTGAGTCACCTGACACACACATACCCAGATGAGGTCAAACAAAGTGATAGCCTCCTTGTTTCAGCTCCTATACTTTAAACAAGTGTCCCTTCTGTAATATATTTAGTATCACATTTTTCACAACTTTGTGCTTTTGGGTGAGTGTACATGTAAAAAGGCTCCCCGGTGTATGGCACTGTGTTCCTAAATACAAGGCTGTAATGTGCTTATCTAGATGTACACATGCTAGATAAGCTCATTCAGACATGAGTTACTAGGCTGTTGGCCGTGAGTTCAATGTTAACAAATGAAGAATGTATATTAAATGTGGTGTCTTTAAACAGAAACACACATGAAAAAGGTTATATATTGTTCAGTTGATGAGAATGTTGTAACCAGTAGCTGCCAGGAACCTAATCCTGTATTTCCCCTTGATACAACAGCTCAGTGTTCACTAATTTCGTGTTTACAGTGACTTTATGTAACATAACCACCACAAATAGTAAGAACAAGCTGTGCATTTAAAAAAAGATTTTAAAGAAAAACAGGAGTATCTAATTACATAATTAACAAGCTAGATCTAATTGATACATGTTGAACTATACACTCTGAAAATAACACACTTCTTTTCAAGACCCCACAAAATGCTTTAACTGACATGTAGTAAGTAGGGTGCTAAGAAAAATATCATTAAATTCTAAATAGTAAAAAAAGTATCATTGTACTCTATAATGACCATGCAGTAAAATTAGAAATTAGTAAAACAAAACCCCTAATTCCAAACTACAAAACTAAAATTCTGTTAATTTAAAAAATAGCAGTAAAAATACTGCATATCAGAACAAATAAAAACAATTACAACAATAAGTTAAATTATTAAATCAAAGCAAATGAAAATGGAGGAAAAAAGTATCCAAAGAAAATTTTTAAAATCACAACAAAATATTCTCCTCAATTCTAAGTAATTTGGAAAATAAGTGACCTAAACTGAGCTAAGAAAACACAGGCAGTCTCAACAGACTAATTATAAATTTTTTTTTTTTGAGAAAATTGCTAAAAGAACTGCACTCTCAAAAAGGACAGCCAGGTATATTCTACCAAATATTCACAGAACAGATAATTCCACTGCTATTTCAATAATACCAGAACATAAAGAAAGAGGGTTTCCAAATTCTTTTTATAAAGCCAGCAGAAAATGGTACTGAAAACTGACAAAGGATTGCATGCACAAAAAGAAAATTACAGTATCTTGTGAATAGTAAATCAAACAAAGAGAATCCAGGAGCACGTAGAAAGACCAATATATCCATTACAAGGAGGTTCGCAAAGTCATACTGAGGATAAGTCAAGAATAGGATAAGTATTAATATTAATCATTCACCATATTCACAGAACACAGGAGGACTCCCTCTCCACTCCAACATGCTTATCTCCACAGATGCCAAAAAGGCATTTAATTCATCACCCATTCTGGATTTAAACAAACAAACAAAAACCCCTCAGGAATAGGTGGCTACTCTTTTACATGGCAAAAACCCTAAATGTACGTACACACAGTGTGCACACACTTTCACAGGAGTGCGCTTACAAATCAACTAGAGCAGGTCTGTCAAACTCATTTTCACTGGGGGGCCACATCAGCCTCCTAGTTGCCTTCAAAGGTCCAAATGTAATTTCAACTCCTTAACAGTTAAGGAGTAGTTACATTTATACAGTCCTAAAATTATTTCGGCCCTTTAAAGGCAACCGCAAGGCTGATATGGTCCCCGGTGAAAATGAGTTTGACACCCCTGAATTAGAGGAAGACCAACGCCCTAGCTCACCTCCTCCAAAAAAAATTTCTAGGCAAAAAAGATGACCAGGTTTTTCATATGATTTATAAAAACTGTTCAGATTCACTAGTAATATAAGTAGTATGAATTCAAAACAACAAGAAGAAATAACCTCCCATCCTTTAGATTTGTAAAGATCAAAAGATGTGGTAAGACATCAGGACAGAATTGGGGAAATAGCATTCCCCAATACTACTGGTTGGAATGTAAACTGATGTAACACCTTTGGAACAATTTGGCAGAATCTAGTAAAATTTTTAATATAAATGCCTTTTTATTATTTCTTGGAATGAATTGCCATCATTTCCAAATTTTGTACTTTCCCTTTATCTAAATACTGTACCTTCATTTTATAATATCTCAAACATCTCAATAGTATCTTAACTCTGCCTCTTCTGTGTGACAGACTATCTATGAAGCACATCTGAGAATTTACCCCATGAGTGTAGATCTAAAGCCAATGATAAGACGATGTTTTCATACACTTTTTTTGAGATTTGAAAACATACTATCTTGAAAAGTATTACTTTTTTAAATTGTATTAAAATATACACAACATAAAAATTTACCATTTTAAGTGAATAGTTCGGCAGCATTAAGTACATTCACACTGTTGTGCAATCGCTGACTCGCCCAGCTCCACAACTTTTACACCGTCCCAACTGAAACACTACAGTTATCGGACAGTAACTCCCAGCTCCCTAGACTCCCCCAGTCCCCTGGGAATCACAGCTTTACTTTCTGTCTCCATGAATTTGACTACTCTAGGCATTTCATGTAACTGAATTCATACAATATTTGTCTGGTGTACTTCACTTCATATAATGTTTTCAAAGTTCATCCATGCTACAGTATAATCAGAATTTCACTCCTTCTAAGGCTAAATAATATTTCACTGGATGTATATACCACATTTTGCTTATCCATTCATCTTTTGATAGGCATTTGGATTGTTACTACCTGTTGGCTATTGAGAACAACGCTATGAACATTGGTACACAAATATCTGTTTGAGTCCCTGTTTTCAATTACTTTGGGTAAACACACAAAAGTGGAATTGCTAGACCATATGGTAATTCTATGTTTAATTTTTAGGAACCTTCATACTATTTCCCATACAGCCTTTTATTGCCACCAGCAATGTATAAGGGTTCCAATTTCTCCACCCTAAAGGGTATAAAGTGGTGTTTCCTGTGTGTTTTTATTATTTTTTATTTTTTCAAGTCCTCAACCAAAGATATGCTTATTGATTTTAGAGAAACAGAAAGAGCGGGGGAGAAAGAGAGAGAAACATCAATGTGAGAGAGAAACACCGACTGGTTGCCACCCATATGCACCCCGACCCGGGGACCCAACTCATAACCTAGGGATGTGCTCTGAACCTGCAGCCTTTGGTGTAGGGGACAAGCTACAACCGACTGAGCCAGCTGGCCAGGTCAGTGTCTCCTGATTTTGATTAGCATCTCCCCAATGATTAGTAACACTGATTGAGCTTCTTTTTATGTGCTTATTGGCCACTCACATATCTTCTTTGAAAAAATGTCTACTCAAGTCCTTTGTCCATTTTTAAACTGGGTTGTTTTGTGGTTTAATTTTAGGAGCACTTTATATTCTTCATATTAAGCCTTGATCAGATATATGATTTGCAAATATTTTCTCCCATCGCGGGATGCCTTTTCACTCTATTTGATAGTACTTGGTATTACCATTTGAGAGAGGGTATCTACCCAGCCTCAAATTCAGATAGAACATAAGAAATCAGAGGCCAGTTAAACTATGGACTGTGGATCAGACTAAGAATAGTTTTACATTTTTAAAGGGCTGTAAAATAATTTTTTAAACATAAGAGTATGTGACAGAGGCCATATACAGCCTGCCTAAAATATTTACTATTTGGCTTTTTACTTAAATGTGAACTTATAATTAAAGAAAATACTTGAGAGTTTCTCTATGTGAAAAAGACCTTAAAGCATGTTTTTCTCCCCTCTAAGTGGAAGGGCAAACATTCTTGTTTGTTCAAATAATTTAAGCTGGGTACTGGGATTCACATTCTGAGCTAATTGATTCTGCAAAGCTGTGAATTACAGATTGGAAAAGTCTCCAACTCCATTAGTCAAGTTCTAAATAGTATTATGAGAATTAAAAAATTTGTAACACTCCAGGGCATGCTAAAAAATTACCTAGGAAGCCCTGATTACCAGTCTTAAAATGTAGCTGAAAATCTAAACCCAGAAGTTCTTTCTTCTGAGAAACTCCCCTATGAAATTTGTCATGTCATCTCTACCTTCCTTGAATAAAATGTTCACTCTTACTCTTAAAAAAAGCAATTAAAAACTGAGATTAGTGGCTTTAAACACAAAGCATCCATTGTAACAAAATATTTCTGCAATCTGTCCAATTAAAAGAGTTAATCGAGTTTAAGTCAAATACTCTAAGAACCAGAAATCATTTCTTTATAAGCATTCATTCTTGCCACTTGGCAAACTCTCTTTTCTGCTTCAAGGGCACTCTGTAAGATGGGTACAAATATAATAAGTGTGGTAGGGGATACCCTATCTTATCTCTTCCACTGAGCTTCCAAAAACCATCTTGTAAATGGCATAGCAGTTGTTTCTGTGCTTATTATGAACAGTGACTTTGATGTGCTGCACAATAGTTTTAGCAGTTTCAAATTTTTGGCCAATCATTAGCCATGCATTATGTTAATGTTATTATAATATAAAATTATGATAGGACACAGTATGGTGGAAAAGTCTAGGTTTGCGGGTAGAAATCGTTGGGTTCAAATTCCAGCGCCACCATTATATTATGTACTTCAGTTTTACCTGTCTTCTCATTTGTCTTCTCAATTTGTGGATGTGAAAGTGGGTCATAGAACATCAAACTTTTATAAGACAATGAAAAAAAACACACCAAAA
This sequence comes from Anoura caudifer, assembly GCA_004027475.1. Taxonomy (NCBI): domain Eukaryota; kingdom Metazoa; phylum Chordata; class Mammalia; order Chiroptera; family Phyllostomidae; genus Anoura; species Anoura caudifer. Next base: position 34,277 of record PVKU01005965.1, read on the forward strand.
ATGTCACTTTCCTATTCCTTAAAATTTCAGGTAAGTGCCATTATTAAATCAATCTAAAATCCTAAGTAGCAAGTGTGGAATATCAGAAGTGAACCAAGTGAAGGAACTCAGATTTAGGCTTGGAAGGAATTTTAAAAAGAAAAAAGGGGGGGCTTACAGTCTCAGAGCCTACAGTGATGGTATAGAATTACTTGAGAACCGATTTTTTCCTATGTCAGGGTCTAAAATTGCTTGTCATTAAAGGCTGTCGTATTACATAATAGTCATTAGTATATTAGCTATTAAAACAGGGGTTCCTTTGGAAGAAATCAGGGGGAAAAGGCAAATTGAGAATCTCACCTCCTTAAGCAGGGTTTTTTTCCTTTTCCTTCTTAGTGTCTCAGGTATTGACTTTTACCAAAGGAGCGTGCTTAAAATAAGGCAAAATGTATTGCTTAAAAGGAAGAGGGGGGTCTGGCCAGGTGGCTCAGATGGTTGGAACATTGTCCCAGGCGCCAAAACATTTGTGCGTTCAATTTCCACTGAGGGCACATACCTAGGTTACAGGGTCTGAGCCAGTTGAGGAGCATACAAGAAGCAATCAATCAATGTTTTTCTCTCACGTTGATGTTTCTCTCCCTCTCTCCCTTCCTCTCTCTAAAATCAATAAAACATATCTTTGGGAGAGGATAAATAAATAAATAAATGGAAGGAAGGGGATAACTCCTGCTAATTCCTTTTTTTATTGTAGCACAGAAAATAGTGGGGCTTATAAAAGTTAGAGGATGTGTCAAGCACTCCAACTCTTTCTAATTCACCACTTGTCAGCTACAGCTCTGAAATATTTAGGAAACCAAAATTGATGAGTAGGACAATTGCACTAATTCTGTAAGGATAAAACTTCAGCTCCTAAGATTTAATATTTTCTTTCTATATATGTCTGTCTCACCTACTAAACTGAGTCTCTGGTAGACACAGACCATACCTTTTCCATATTTGTATTCCCAATATAACACAGAATGGCTACCCATAACAGGTCCTACACAAAATGCTGAATGAAAGCCATCAAGGCAAAATCCCAAAAGCAAATAATTTATAAAATTAATTTTAAATACTGCATAGCAATAAAAAAACACTAAGGTCAATAGGAAGATAGGAAGATATATTTCAACTATGAATTCACCAAGTACCAGATAGGGCCCAAAACTGAAGCAAACGGTTGCCAGTCTCAAGTTCCTAAACTCCAAGGAGACTAAGAAGACAGTGACGATGGTGATTAAGCTAATTTCAACATTTTGGAGAGACCAGTTGACACTGTACATTTACCTACAATTGTTGCGGACACCGACCAGCAGTGCCCGTGTCATTATGGATGAATTATAACATGCACACAGACAACCGAGTCTAGTGGAGGAACAGGGATAACTGCAAGGCTTTTCTCTCAAGAGGAGTCAAAGCCAAGGCCTCCGCCATGACAGGCCTTTATTTTAATCATCTCCTTACACTCCAAGATGGATCTCTTCACTATCCCGGTTAGAGCCAAGGAGCCAAAGCCCCTCATTATATCACAGAAGAAGGACATTAGCAAATGAATAGGCAGGCATTTACATTGGGCCTACAAGGTACTTACTTGCAGGGTGAGGGGGTTTCAGCAAAGCAGCACACTCTCAAACAGCCTAAGTGTATTGCAATCTGATTTCCTATGAAAGAACCTATCTGTGGGCTTGGGTCCTGTGCATCTCCGAGTGGGAGCTGGGCCCACGCCACGTAGAAGGGTCTGCCACATAAGATAACACTGCCAAGCAAAAAACACTAAGTTTCTTCCTTTTTGCTCAAAATAATATTGGCTCAGTTGGGTAAGGTTTTATCTTTTACTGATACAATGCTCTGTAATAATTAGGTATTATTTTGATTAAGGGTTCTTATTGTATATGCTAGCCCCACCCACAAACACACAAACACAAATTTTAGACAAGAGCAAAATGAAAAAAGAGAACATTAACAAGCAGAATAATGTAGGCTGGACTGGAATGAGTCAAAGGCACCTGTCCTCAGCCACTCCTGCTCAATCCTATCCACCATGGATTAACTACTCTAAACAAACCTACTAGTTATTCTAATTTAACAAACTGACATGTAAGCATAGGAAGTCACAGCAGAAAACCTACCTCTCGAACTTCATCATCTTCTTCGTTAGCGTTTTTTTGTCTGCTTTCTCTGAAACGACGTACCTGGGTTATAACAGAGTAAATAACAAACATGCTGCTTATTCCTGTTATGTAAATTGTAAAACAATGGGCTACAGGTGATTAACAGTTGCTTTCCATTACAACACCAAACTTGGAAACTTAAGTACTTTTGTCTCACAAAAGACTGATTAAAGCAATCATATTTTCCCAGTGACTTACATTAAAATTTCCGAAATGTACTCAGAAAAAATTGGCCCGAAACAAAAGCATATGACCTGCTGCCAAAATGTTCCATGTCACTGAAAAAGTCTGTCTGACTGCAGAGGAAAAGAATTCTGATATTCTGAATGGGTGTTATACTTCAGCAAGACAGCTAAAAAATCTCACTTTTAAAAGGTCTGAATTATTTATGGCATTGATCAAATCATTCTTCAGCATCTGGCTGCAGACATTCAGGAGACTCTGAAATGGTGTCTGAACTGGGTGGGCCCCTGGAGACCCATTTTCTCAACAGTCAACTGCTGAACGTTGGCTGCTTGCTGACCATGGTCCGGATGTCATGGAGGGCACACTAGAGATTCCTTTTTCATTGGCTTCAAAGTGGTCTCCTAATATAGTTATGTACTTAGAGAGAAGCTCCACTCAATAATTTACTCAGCGCATATTTATTAGGCACCTACTATTCACCAAACACAACTGTAGAAACTAAGAATACACCAATGAATAAAATAGTAAAAAATTCTGCTCTCGTGGAGCTAATAATCTGTGTGTGTGTAAGGAAGGGCAGTCAATAAACAAACTAAGTTGTATTTTGTCCTGGCTGGTGTGGTTCAGTGGACTGACCGCTGGACTGGGAACCAAAGGGTCGAGGTTCAACTCCCAGTCAGGGCACATGCCTGGGTTGCAGGCCAGGTCCCCAGTAGCGGGCACACAAAAGGCAACCACATGTTGATGTTTCTCTCCCTCTCTTTCCTTCCCTTCCCCTCTCTAAAAATAATAAAATCTTTTAAAAAAAAGAAGTTGTATTTTTTAAAGATTTTATTTGTTTTTAGATAGAAGGGAAGGGAGAGAGAAAGTAAGAGAGAGAAACATTGATCAGCTGTCTCTTGCACGTGTCCCAACAAGGGACCAGGCCACAACCCAAGCAGGAGCCCTGACCAGGAATGGAATCTGCAACCTTTCGCTTTGCAGGACCACGCTCAATCAACTGAGCCATGCCACTCAGAAGTTATATTGTATTATAGAAGGCATGGAGGATCAAGTTAATTAAAGCTAAGCTGGGAAAGCTCTATTTTCATGTCTGAGGAGCCTCTGGCATTCCCACGGCCAGTTTATTTCCTGATGGTTTTCAATCTACATAGCTAAGTAGTTGGACACCATTACTTGATTCTGTGACCAGAGGGGCACAAAAGACCCCCTGGGAACTTCCACACAGATCTTAGTGTTCGATTAAGGGCACACTATAGGCAAATAGGATTCCTAATGCCTCCCTATACTCTTGTTCTTCCTGTACTATACCCTTTGCCTTTAAATAAAAATCTTAAGTGAGTATGAAGGGGAAGGGTTTAGAGCAACAAGTATAAAAGACACATGGACAAAAACTAGGGGGGGTGGAAATGGGAGGGAGGTGGGGAGGGCTGGGGCGGTGGGCTGGGAAGGGAGTAAAACTGTATAAGAACAACAATTAAAAAGAGAATGCAGCAAAGTAAAAAAATAAAAAATTAAAAAATTAAAAATAAAAAATAAAAAATAAAATAAAATAAAATAAAATAATGCTTTCTTTGTCTGTTTAGAGGGAAATTGGAAAACATGGAAAATGATCCCCTGTAATTCCACTACCTGAACATAACCACTGATAACGTCTTGAGTATTTTCTTCCATCTTTTAAAATATTTTTTTATTGTTGTTCAAGTACAGTTGTCTCCATTTTTCTGCCACTACTCTTCCCCCACCCATCCATCCCCACCTCCCACCCTCGATCCTACCCCCATTTGGTTTTGTCCATGTGTCCTTTATACATGTTCCTTGACAACCCTTCTCCTTTTTCTCCCTATTATCCCTCTGGTTACTGTCAGTTTGTTCTTAATTTCAATGTCTCTGATTATATTTTGCTTGTTTGTTTGTTTTGTTGATTAGGTTCCACTTATAAGTGAGATCATATGGTATTTGTCTTTCATGGCCTGACTTATTTCACTTAGCATAACACTCTCCAGATCCATCCATGCTGTCACAAAGTGTGGGAGCTCCTACTTCCTTTCTGCTGAATAGTATTCCATCATGTAAACGTACTCAATGAGCAAAAACTAAAAGCTTTCCCACTTAGATCAGGAACAAGACAAGGATATCTGCTTTCACTACTTCTATTCAACACAGTATTGGAAGTCCTAGCCACAACAATCAGACAAGAAATAGAAATAAAGGCAATCAAATTGGAAAAGAGAGAGCAAAACTGTCACTGTTTGCAGATGACACGATAGTATACATAGAAAATCCTACAGACTCCAGTTTAACAAAACAGTGAGATACAAAGTCAATATTCAGAAATCTTCTGTTTTTTGCATACACACACAATAAAAATAAATGAGATCATGAGATCATGTTGCATATAGTTTTACATGTTTGAAATTCTTTTCTCACTAACATTGGAAATATGCCTTCAAAAGTGTAATGTTTAATGGCTGCATAGTATTCTACAGTGTGTATGTGTCAACATTCATTTTATTATTTTTTAATCCTCATTCGAGCATATGATTATTGATTTCAGAGAAAAAAGACATGAGAGAGAGAGAAACATCAATCGGTTGCCTCCCAAATGCATCCTGACCAGAGATTGAACCTGCAACCTAGGTATGTGCCCTGACTAGGAACTGAACTCACAACCTTTTGGTGCATGGGATGATGCTCCAACCAACTGAGCTACCTAGCTAGGGCTGTCAACATTTATTTTAATAAAACTTTCCCAATTTTTCCCTTCTGCAGATAACACTGGGTTTCTCCATATACAAATCTCTACCTCACTATTATCTTTAAATATTCCCCAGAGCTGAGTTAAAGGGTAAATCTTAACCATCTTGACATATACTGTCAAACTACTTTTCAGTGCAGCTGTTCAAACCTGGTACTTCCAGCAGCAGCATAGTAAATATTTTTCTCAAATTGTTGCTGCTTTAAACAATAAAAAACAGAGTTGACCCTTGGACAGTAAGGTTTGAAAACAGCAGGTCCATTTATATGTGGATTTTTTCAATAAATAAACAGTCAGCCCTCCATATCCCCAGGTTTCACATCTGTGAACTTAACAAATAATAGAGCTGACTATACTAGATGTTTTACACCATTTTATATAAGAAATTTGACCACCTGTGGATTTTGGTATTGGGGTCCAGGGTGGTGGTTTTTCGGACCAATCCCCTACAAATACTGAGAGACATCTGTAGTTAAGTTTTTGGGTCAAAAGTTATATACAAAATTTTGACCGCACAGGGATCAGCACTCATAACTCCCATGTTATTCAAGAGTCAGCTGTATTTTTAATTTGAGCTTCTTGACTATCCTAGGCTAAATACCATTTTATTTTGTGAACCATCTATTCATGCCCTTTGCTCATTATTCTACTAAGATGTTTAAAATTTTTCTTAAGATTTATAAGAGCACTTTAATATTATGTAAGAATATTAACCCTTCTTCTGCCCATATACAAAATTTTTCCCCATGTCAATACTTTCTAGTTATTTTTTGACATTTGTCATACAACATTTAAAACTTTTATGTAGTCTAAAGTTTTTTCTCTATGATTCTTCCACTGCTTTTATGCTTAGAAGAATGTATTTTGTAGATGAAATTAAAAATCTCAATCAAACTACTAAAAACGGAAATGAACAGAAATTTGTATCCTACAAAGTTCAGTTTAAAGCATTTTTATGCTCTTCCAGAGAAGATACCATCTATGAAGAACAAAACTAACATTTATTGGGTATCAATCATATTTAAAACTGTTCTTGATATTTATTAGGCATTTTCTGACTTAAATCTCATTTTATGATCTCAATTTTATAGATGAGAAAATGAAACAAATCAAAGTAATTAGTGGTTTACCAGAATGAAACTCAGAGCTACTCTTAAGGAGAAACCATCTAAATAGACTTATTACCCCCAAATTAGTTACTCACCTCTTCATCAATTTTATCTTCTAGGGCATCAATATGACGTTCTTTAAGAAATCTCTGTGTTTTTTCCAACTGGTATTTCACTAATTCCTCTATGGCATCTTTCTCTTCCTTGTCCACAAACTCTTGTACTGCTTCACCCATTCCCCTTTCCGTCAGAAGTGAGAGCTGCACATTCTGTAAGAGAGATACAGATCTCTGGATGCAGAAAATAGTATCTAGTCCTTACAAAATAATTCTGTATGAACAAAGAAAATTACAGAATATTATTTCCAGCGAAAAAGACATATGTTATCCAGTTATTGAAGGGAAAACAAAACAATGGACCATAGGTAAGCCCAGTGATACATATTAAGAGCCAGAAAAAGCAAAATGAAAACAAGAAGCAGGAGTACAGGACAAGTGAAAATGTGAAGGCCTAAGGGGCTGGGATACAGAGACCAGTAGTGGCTGCTGATGATTAAGAAAGATCAGGTTAACCAGTGTGGTAGGTAGGATAACGGCCCCCTAAAGATGTCTGCATCTTGATCTCTGGGCCCTTGAAAATGTCCTGTAGCAAAATAGAACTAAGGTTACAGATGGAAGTAAGGTTACTAACCTGCTGGCTATAAAATCAGATTATCAGGGACTATCCAGGTAAGGCCAGTGTAATTATGAACATTCTCAAAAGTGGACGAGGAAGGCTGAAAAAGGGAGTCAGAGAGAGATGTAACTAAGGGAAAACGGCCAGAGAGACACAATGTTGCTGGCTTTGAAGATGGAAGAAGCAGCCCATGAACCACAAAAGGTGGGCACCTCTGGAAGCTAGAAAAGATAAGGAAATGACTCGACCCTGGAACACACAGAAAAGAACACACAGCCCTGCTGACCCTCAATTTTAGTCCAGTGAGACTGGTATCAGATTTCTGACCTACAAAATTATAAGATAATAAACCTATGTTGTATTTAAACCACTAGGTCTGTGGAATTTGTTTGAGCAACAATAGGAAACTAGTACAACTAGAGGATCTAGGGGTGGCATATACTTATGACAATAAGAGTAGCTTCACAATCCTGCGGCTATATTAATAATGTAATTCTGAAATTACATCCAGATGCAAGAAACATAAATCCTGGATTCAAACTTATGCTGTACCAATACAAAGAAAATAGGATAACAACGTCAACAATAGTAGCCACAATAATACTAGTAATGTTAATATTGGTGTATAGTAGCTATAAATGAACACAATTAATTGCAACCTTGACTACTTCTTGGAAACATTTTGAGGATCCCTTTTATCTAAACTACCAATTACACATATTCTAAATTAAAATCTGTTATTATAAGATAGCCATCATTCAAACCGTGAACTGTCATTAAGAAATTACCTTCTCTGCAGTTTGGAAATACTGTTTTACAAGGTCTTCTACCCTTAGAGTTGTTCCTTCAGAAGGTTTAGTAATCAACTTCCCAAAGTTGATTTCTTCTCCTAGAAAAAAGAAGTCCATGAAAAAACAGCAGCTTCTATTATAATGTAAAGTTCCCAAACTCAGTGTAGGTTGCTGTCCACAGAGGAGTTAAGGCCAAATTTCATCAACTGTCAGCTTGCTCAATGTGGTAAATTTTGAGGCAAAAACACAGGATTTTTGCTAATAGCCAGTCTTTTCCCTAAAGTCTATTTGTTTTCCATATCTCCAAGTAGTACTGGGTTGGCCAAAAAGTCCACATGGTTTTCTCCATAAAATAAAAGACACATTTTACAGTTTCACCAATGATTTTATTGATTTGGATATTTTGAATATATCAGCTATCTCCCACGTGGTATAACATTGATTGTTCTCAGTTAATTCCTTGATCTGATCACTATCAACTTCAACCTGGTCTACAAGACTGTGGAGCACAGTCCAGGAAATCCCCAGCACAAAACTTTGCAAATCACTTTTGACATGTTTGATCAGTCAGAGTACCTTCTCTATATACTGCATTTTTACCTTTCTTGAAATAATAAAGCATAATATGCCAAAAATGTTGCAGATTTTCTCCCATCTTCAGTATTAAAAGGGCTACACAAAAATTCACCAATTTTGGTAAGCTTTTTAAAAATGCATGCTGAGATGACAGCTGTCACAATACCGTCTAACAAAATTGTTTCGAATGAAGTGAAGACAGCTAAGTGCTACTAGAACCATCTTATGGAAAAAAACAAATGAACTTTTTGGAGAAACCAATACATCTCTTGGAGCTATTCTTACACAGTGGTCCACAGACATCTGAGGCTCCCTAAGCCATTTCAGGAAGTGCTCAAGGTGAAAACTAATAATAATACTAAGATGTTATTTACTTTTTCCACTATAATGACATTTGCACTGATAATACAAAAGCAATCGTAGGTAAAACTGCCAGTGCCTTGGAATGAGTCAGGGTAGTAGCCCAGAACTCTACTAACAATCATCACGGCATACAGTTCAAAACAAAACAACAACAAAAAAATTTCTCTTTAGAATGTCTTTGAAGAAAAACTAAAATTATTAATTTAATTAAATCTCAGCTCTGAAGTGCATACCTTTTTAATATTCTGTGAGATAAATAGAATGTACACTTAAAGCGCTTTGTTACATTCCTAAGCAGGATGGTTGTCTCAAAAAATAGCAGGTAAAGAATAAAAAGAGTCCTGGGTGGGAAGTCAGGAAGCATAAGGTCCAGAATCTGCTCTATGATGTTTGTCAGGGAAGCAAATGATTAACTACATAGCAAGTGTTGGACCTGGTGTTGAAAACACAATGATAAAAAGATAGGATCCCTGCCCATAACAACCAATGATTACAATACAAGGTGATGAGTGCTACAGAGAGGTAAGAACAGAGAATATGACAAATGAAGAAGAAAGAAACTAATTCTTCTTAAAGAAGGTTGAGAATAATGTGCAGTTATACAATGCAGCTATCATTTGAATCAAGCCTTGCAGAAGAAGAAAATCTATTTCAGGTGGAGAGGGAAGTACATGCAACAGCCTAGAGGATGAAGAGGCAGAATGTTCAGTATGCCTCTTGCAAAGTGGTGAGGACAAATAACAAAAATCCTTTTTGAATTCCAAGAGAGTAGAATTAATATAACTTCATAAATATGATTACTACATTTTACAATGCCAGACACTATGTTAAGATCGTTTATACACAGTGTAGCAGCAACCCTATGAGGCAGGCACAGTTAATATCCTGATTTTATAGACATCAGGTAAAGTAATTTACAAAATGTACCACCTGTATTTAAGTAGTAGAGCTGGTCAAAACAACAAAAAATGCTTTCAGTAAAACATTCAAAGGAGTCATTGTTTCATTAAGCAACTAATATTTAAACAAAAAAGGAATCATTAGAACAAAACTGACTACAAATAACACTCAAGTAACATACTGTACTAGTTTTATATTCTATTATAAATGTGACACTCATAAAATTTCAAGGAATTTGTAAGGGTGGACAATTAAAGTAAAGCACCATTAATAACTAATTAAAACTCAAACCATGAAAATACAATTCTCTGCTACAGATGTTTCCTTCTAAAACAGTATTCTATGAGCTCCATTTAAATATCTAAATGACTATTTCAGGTTGAATTAACAGCATACACAATTTTAATAACAATTTGCCACAAAAAATAGAAGCCCCTTAAATCCAAGTTTTTAAGAACCTAGGTAGCTTACTTGTAAGCAAGGGTCATATTTTTCTATGAAAATTCTGACTCAACAGCTCCAAGGAAAACAGCCTCTATATTTAATATATTTATTATGAAGAAACACTACAACTGACCCTTGAACAACATGAGGGTTACGGGTGCCGACCCAATGCACAGTTGAAAATCTGTGTATAACTTTTAACTCCCCCAAAACTGAACTAATAACAGCCTACTATAGAATGCAAATCTTACAGATAGCATATAGTTAATACATATTTCGTATATGTATTATACTATATTCTTACAATAAAGCAAACTAGAGGAAATGTAATTAAGAAAACCATATGGAATATACAGCATTGTACATATTTATTGAAAAAAAATCCATGTAAGGGTGAACCTGTGCGGTTTAAACCCATGCTGCTCAAAGGTCAACTATTTCCAGCAGAACACCTGTTTTATAAATGCTAAAATAAGGACAATTAATTTTTAGGAAATTGTTAATTGGAAACTAATTATCTGATTATCAGAAACATCAAACTATGGGATACTTCCTATTTCAAAAGACTGGAATCTTCCTAAATCACTCTACACTCTGAAGCTGAAGTACTTTACTTTGTAACGCAAACTTTGAGAATACATTCTCTGAATATGAATAATGCATGATAAATAATAGATATTTATTTTGAGCAATTAATCTGTGAAGTCTGTGTGTGTTGGTACTCAGCAGCACTATTTTTAAAAAGTACATCTGCAGAGAAAGCCTCCATTTCCTTTTGATACCCACGCAAGTTTTAAAAATGACTGCTATCTAAATGTTAGAAGACAAGAAATTTAATCATTCCAACTATCTGTTTATTTGACTAAGATACTAGAATCATACAATAACATTTTCCATTATTATTGTATACTTCTTTTATTAAAGACATAACCCCTATAAGAGCATTTTTTATTTGTAAAAATAACTAACTTACCCATGTTTTCCTTTTGCTCTCTACGCCTGAAAAAATGGATAACATCTTTTGGATTAGCTATTCGATCCACAAACTTCTGGCTAAAGCGAAGAACACTGAAAGGTTCGAAACCTCCACTGTAGTCCACCTGGAAATGCAGAATAAGCTATGAAGGCTAGGTAAGAACAGTTTACCATTTCAGTATTTAGGTTATGCTCAATACTTTTAAGTTAATAAATTAATGTTCTACAATTCATTTTAAAGATACTGACAGTATTATACCATTTATCCTACTAAAAAAATAAAGCTTAAAGATTTATAAGCTTACTCAAAACACTTTGTTTGATGGAATCAAGATACAGCAAGTGGTGGAATTTTAAAACAAATTTTTAAACTTCTAAAACAAAAAGGAAATTCTCCACCAAAATAAAATGCTGGCCCTAGATGCATTAGTTAACAGGTCTACCCTCTTACATATATTATCCCACTCTACACAAGAATAAATGCTGGGAAAAATCCATGTACAAAAAGAATCAAATCTGTGAGCTTTGAAAAATATATACCCCTCAAAACATGGAATCTACTTAGAACAATTACTCTCAAGGCAGTCCCTTTTTAAAGAAGTCTATAGTGGTAAAAGGACCTTTAAAAAGAATAATACTATATTTCTTTCTAAGAGATAACTCTTAATGCCCTCAAAAATTATAGCCTACTGCCATGACTGGTGTGGTTCAGTGGGTTGGGCATCATTCCGCAAACTCAAAGGTCGCCGGTTTGATTCTCGTCAGGGTATATGCTAGGGTTCTGGGCCAGGTCCCCAGTTGGGGATGTGCAAGAGGCAACTAACTGATCAATGTTTCTCTTGCACATTGATGTTTCTCTCCCTCTCTTTCTCCCTCCCTATCCCTCTCTCTAAAAATAAATAAAATCTTTTAAAAATTATAGGCTTCTGTTGACCAGAAGCCTTACCAATAACATAAACAGTTAACACATATTTTGTATATTATATATATAATATACTGTATTCTTACAATAAAGTAAGCTAGAGAAAAGAAAATGTATAAGGAAATACATTTACAGTATTTAATGAAAAACCCACATATAAGTGGACCTGTCCAGTTCAAATCCATGTTGTTCAAGAGTCAACTGTAATCACATTCCTAAACTAGTTCTTGCTCTCAATGTCATGCTCTGGGAACCAACAATACACTGCCTCACAAGCCTATCCAGACTACTTCCGAACCCCTGCCCTCTTCCACTCTTCGTCACACCTAGCATGAGCTGACTTTTGTTTATTTACTTGCTGTTTATTATATGTTACATCTCCATCTCCCATAAGTTCCACAAGTTCAACACCTCATCCATGTTATCATCACTGTGTCCCCCAGCATGTGGGACAGAAGGTATTCAATAAATATTGGTTCACTGAACCAATGAATTAATAAGAGGCCCTAGTAGATATAATGTACCTTTGAATATTACTTACAGGGAAATATCTGTTCATTTGTTTCATGAATGATTAATAATTTACTGAGTTTAGGAAAAGGAATGCCAATTTTCTATTTAAGTCTGGTTGGTCCTAATGGTATCAGGAAGACAGATGAGAAACGTGGAATCCTCTACCCTGACAGAGAACTATGTGGTTCTCCCGAAGCAACTATGTTTGTATTACCCAGACCAACTCCTCAGCTGCCAGGATAGAAACATAAAATGTGAAATGCTCAAGCTATTGGATCTCCCCAAACTCTCCAGACATTTTAACAATTATACTCCAGGCCCACTTTATTTGTAATTTTCTGCTCCTAAGATTCACAATGCTTGTTCATTAAGCAAACTTTATTTAGTGTTCACAATGTGCTAGGCACTCCACTAAGAGCAAGGGATACAGCCATGAATAAAATACAACCTTGGTTGTCAAGAAATTCACAAGCTGACCCAGAAGACAAACATGTAAATAATAACTGCAAGCAGAAGGAAATGGTGCTGCAAGAAGTATGCACATGCAAAGTGAGGACACAAAGAAGGATGCATTGACTCTGAAGGTAGGTCAAGAAAGGCTTCTTTGAAGAGGGGAAGCTTTAAGTAGCGATAAAGGAGAAATTACAGAAGAGAAGCACATTCCACACAGCAGGATCACATAGGCAAAGGTAAGAAAGAGTGAAATAAATCTCACAAAAAAAGAACCCCCGAATTTATTTATAAAAATTTGTGTATTTATTCTTACATGTTTAAACTTCGGTCACCTTCAAAGTACTCTCTATTTGATACAATAAACCTATGAAGACATTTTTCCACTGCTCAAAACAGTTTTTAATTAATCAATTTTGATGTCTTTTAGTGCTTCTGCCACTTTTTGTTTCACCTCTTCCATATCAGCAAAACATTTCCCTTTGAGGACTTCTTCATCACGGCAGGGAGGCACTTGGGGCAATATCGGCTGAATAGGGCAGGTGGGGCATGGGGATCATGGTGTTTTTCGTCAAAACAAGGTGCAGGTAGGTGCACTCATAATTCACTCATCATGAAATGGGCAAATGTGTTGAAAAGTCTTCAAAACAATTTCACTGAAACAGAATACAGCCTCTCACAATGTCAGCTGATCCACTAATACAGAGGGATTCCTAGAACACTCACCTAGCAGGGGAAGCCTGTACTACGAGGTCCTCGCCTCCCAGAAGATAATTCCATTTATTTGGGGGGGGTCCCCCCTTGAACTATCCTCAAAAATCGACAAAATTCAATTTATTTAAAATAGTACTTACTCAAAAATAAAATAAAACAGAACTTACTCGCAGTCGTATAAGAGGCTTATCTGGCTGTTGAGAATTTCCCAGACGTTCCCGTTCAGCATTTTCAAGCATTTCTTCAATCTCAAAATAAAGATATTGTCATGACTGGGGGAAGGGACACTACTGGCATCCAGTGGGGTAGAGGTCAGAGAGGATACTGTTAAAATCCTACAATGCTCAGAACAACTTCCTGCAACAAAGAATTACCCAGTCTAAAATGTCAATTGTGCCAAGACTGAGAGACTACTGGTTCCCTGAATAAGGCCTGATCAATGAATTCATTTTCCATCTTCCTGGTTTCAGAGACTGGGTTTAGGGACAAATACATGGCTTCAGTCCGACAAAACTCAATGCTAGGGGTTTTACTAGAGCCACTGGGAAAAAATGATTCTTTCAGCCAAAAGGATAATAGAAGTGTGTGAGCTGGCATATGAAAATGCCTTCTTTATGGTAACGTTTAAGACAGAATGGGTGGCATGAGGCTAGACAGAAACAGAGACAGAGAAACATATCTTAATTTGAGCTTCTAGATCAAATCATCTTGAAACCAGCATCCTCTTAAACTTCTCAGTTATGTGAGTTACATGTTGCTGGTAAAGCTGTTACAGTGGGCAAGTTACTTTATCTAAAGTTCAGTTCCTCTTTCTGTAAAATATGGACAGTTGAATCTCCCTACCATAGCATCGCTGAGTGGATTAAATGCAAACTGTTGTCCATGGTGCCCATAATATATAAGTAAGCAATGAATATCAGTGAACCATTATTACTACCTCATATGATTTCTTATGAGAATAAAATGCCAACCAGAAGAGTTAGTACAGAGTAAGAACTGAGTGTCAGCAATTAATGCTATTAAGCTATCGACTTACATATTCTTAATGGATTCCCCCAACTTCTGTAGTGGCTCTGTAATTTCTGTAGAGGTTTAGGGGTAGCAGTGTGCATGGAAGGGGAGGTATGGGACTTATGCTGAAGCTACAGGGTACATAGCAAACACATTTTAAGACTTTATTTGGGTAGCTTTGAGGGTGAAGGGGATGCCCGCAGAGACTGTTAAAGAGGTTAAGGCTCTCCTCATCTATCAAAATATCCTACCATTCCCCCATCAAAGCTATTGCTGGCTTTCATGAATAAAATGAACAAATTATGAAATCAGGATAAAAAGAGAGAGAAGATTACATATGTTTCTGAGAAGGAAAGGCACTGGGAGAGGGGCTTAATTAAAATTTCTTCTATAATTAACAATCTTCCATCTGGAAGACTTAAAGGATTTTTGATACAACTAAACTCACTTATTGAACAAAAGTGGTTCCTCAAAGGCTCTATTAGACAGTAACAGATACAGGCTCCATTAGACTGTAACAGATACAGTGACTTCCCTCCACTGCAGTATTTAATTCAATTTAAATAATCTCTCAACTAAAGTAGATCTCATTGACCTTTATCTAGAATTACCTTCTCCAAACAGAAGCTCTGTATGGCCTGGGTTACTTTAGGATTATCTGGGTTAAAAATGTCTGGATGATCAGCCAGAATAACATCCTCCATAAAAAACTGCCGCACTGTGTGAAGAGGAATTTTCTGCATATTCATCTTCCTTCCCTTAATACGTAGCAAACCAACATGTCTGAAATGAGGAGGGAAATAAAAGCCTAGTCATACTCTAGATTTCCTTAGGAAAATGTGCACAGCAAAACTATCATATTTCTAAGTTTCTACAAAATAATTCTTTATAAAATCATACCCTTAAAAACTATTTTTAGCAATTTAATGTTATGTCATGGGAGAATACGTTAAACATTCTTCTTCCTCAGAATAAAATAACTCATCCTTGGCCCTGGCTGGTGTAGCTCAGTGGATTGAGCGTGGGCCTGCAAACCAAAAGATCGTGGTTCGATTCCCAGTCAGGGCTCATGCCTGGGTTGCAGGACAGTTCCCAGCAGGGGACGCATGAGAGGCAACCATACATTGATGTTTCTCTCCCTCTCTCCTTCCCTTCCCCTCTAAAGATAAATACATAAAATCTTTAAAAAAATAATAAACTCATCCATCATTTTTCCTACCTGAACAAATATACAGTTTAGTAGAAGACAAACCTAACAGTTAAGTACAATGCAATGTTATTAAGACCACGATAGTAGCATATATGGTATGTAGTTCTTCATATATATGTATTATGTGTGTATATGTGCACATGCACATATAAAATTAGCTGCAGAACTATGAAGAAAAAGAGAGCAAACTTACATCCTACTACCATATTCTTTAAACCTATTATTATCATCTTAATAATCAGGACTTGAGTGGATTAAAGGGTAAAATCACTATTAGTTACTCGCCATTAACTACATTATTACATAATTCTCCCCCAAAAGAAATGAGATATGCTGTAATATTGCATTTATTACCAGAAAAACCTCATAAATGGTTTTAGGAAAATTTGTTCATTATTGAACATTGAGAAATTAGTAATCATCTGTAGCACTCTAACTCAAAATGTAATAAGTAAAAATGTTAGTTTTGAATTTGCCTCGTAAGCTGCAAAATTATTAACACTGTTGGGATGCTACTGTGTTGAAAAATGGCTTAAAATGTAGGAAAATAGCAAGACTACATCAAATGATCAATCTTCATGAATAAATAAATCTATCACATAGATAATAATACCACCAGTACTTTGAAACTCTAAGGTGATTGTGATATTATAGGTGTTTTTTTAATTGATTTCAAAAATATAACAATTACTCACTTCTTTACAGCTTCTCCAGGGGAAAGAGAAGTAACCACTGAACTTCCAGGCTGTGACACGTAAAACAGCTGCTGTTCATTTTTGGTTGGAGCTATTTTACACTCATGTTCATGGCCCCAGACAACAAGATCAATAAAGTCATCCAAAAATTGTTCTGGAATGAAGTTAGTATTTCCATGTTTACTCCTATACCAAGATTTTAAAAATCAAATAACATAAATGTTTAGAAACATAGAAAAATATCATATTAAATATTCTATACATACCTTTTTTTCTCCTTTCATTAAAGATTTATTGCATCCTTCTATTAAAGACTTACTACATTCTTCTATGTGCCAAAACTGGGACAGGGATTGAGAATACAAAGATATTACCTAATTCTTCAAGGGGCTTAAAAATCTGCAGGACAGACAAGTAGGAGACTCAAAAGAGGAAGCAGTCAATCCTATACTTAGATGCAGATCACAAAAGGCTTTACAGAGAAATAGTCCATTCTGGGCAAGTCAGAAAACCATGAGCTCAATTAATAGCAAAAACCTATAAACAGGTCTACTTATATAGCAAAAACAAGAAAGAATACAAAAGAGAGCAAATACTAAACATTGCAGAATAAAAACAAACCTCTAAATATGCCTAGTCATTTATTTTATTTTTAATTATATTTTATTGATTATGCTATTACAGTTGTCCCATTTCTCCCCCATCATTCCCCTCCACCCTGCACACCCGCTCCCACCCACATTCCCCCCTTTAGTTCATGTCCATGTTTCATAAGTTCTTTAGCTTCTACTTTTCCCACACTATTCTTGCCCTCCCCCTGACTATTTTCTACCCACCATCAATGCTACTTATTCTCTGTACCTTCCCCCCCCCTCCTCCTCCCACTCTCCTGTTGCTAACCCTCCATGTGATCTCCATTTCTGTGTTTCTGCTCCTGGTCTAGCTGTTGGCTTAGTTTGCTTTTGTTTTAGGTGTGGTTGTTAATATCTGTGAGTTTGCTGTCTTTTTACTGTCCTAACTTTTATCTTCTTTTTCTTAGATAAGTCCCTTTAACATTTCATATAATAAGGGGTTGGTGATGATGAACTCCTTTAACTTGACCTTATCTGAGAAGCACTTTATCTTCCCTTCCATTCTAAATTACAGCTTCGCTGGATAGAGCAATCTTGGATGTAGGTCCTTGACTTTCACGACCTGGAATACTTCTTTCCATCCCCTTCTTGCCTGGAAGGTCTCTTTCAAGAAATCAGCTGATACTCTGATGGGAAATCCTTTGTAGGTGACTGTGCCCTTATCCCCTGCTGCTTCTAGAATTCTCTCCTTCATTTTAATCTTGGGTAATGTAATTATGATGTGGCTTGGTGTGTTCCTCCTTGGGTCCACCTTCTTTGGGACTCTCTGAGCTTCCTGGACTTCCTGGAAGTCTATTTCCTTTGCCAGATTGGGGAAATTCTCCTTTATTATTTGTTCAAGTAAGTTTTCCACTTGTTGCTCTTCTTCTTCCGCTTCTGGTACCCCTATAATTTGGATTTTGGGACATTTAAAGATGTCTTGGAGGTTCCTAAGCCTCTCATTTTTTTGAATTCTCGTTTCTTCCTTCTTTTCTGTTTAGTTGTTTCTTTCTTCCTTCTGGTCCACTCCATTGATTTGAGTCCCAGTTTTCTTCCCATCAGTGTTGGTTCCCTGTACGTTTTTCTTCATTTCACTTATTGTAGCCTCCATTTGTTCCTCTAATTTGCGACCAAAATCAACCAATTCTGTGAGCTTCCTAATCACCAGAGCTTTGAACTGTGCTTCTGATAGGTTGGCTACCAGTGCTATGAGCTGTGCATCTGATAGCTTGACCACCTCCTGGTTGCTCAGATGAATTAGCTCCGGGGCCCCGGTCTGTTCTCCCTTTTGAGCCATCCTTGGTTTCGGTTTTTTGTTTTTGTCTGGTCGCAGCTGTTACATAGTAAGGGGCGGAGCCTTAGGCATTCACCAGGGCAGAGTAGCCCAGTTGCTGAGTTGTGATGCTAGATGTGGGGGCGGGGTCTGAGAGGGAACAATGGCGCTTGCTCCACTCTCTGCCAGATTTCAGTCACTTCTGCCGCTTCCCCCAAGCAAACTGGACCCCTCTGGTGATGATTCCTGGGTGGGTGGGTCTCCCCAATGAACTGTCCTGTAAGGCTGGGACTCCCTCCCGGAACCTCAGCCCCTACAAGTATTTTCAATGGGTGCTTTTAGACTTCACTTAGCAGCGCTGGGGCCCTGCGTCACGCAGTCTGTCTTGCTGCCCATTTTCGCCTGGTTTATCTGTGCTCAAATGTGTGTCCACAGTCCGCCGCCCTGTGCGCCTTGCTTGGCCGCCTGCGTGCCTGGGGTAACTGTGCACCCGGGACCACCACCGGCTTATCCCGCTGCAATACAACTCTGCCCGCCGCTGACTCCACCAGCTGCTGACTCCGTCAGCCGCTGACTCCGCCCCTCTTACCCGTCTGGGTGAATCGTTGTTGTTGGACTCCCACACAATTCAATTTTCTCTCTGTCCTGGTTGGGTTTTCTTTTTTTTTTGGTTCTATATTTTTGTTGTCCTTAATCTTGGTTGTGAGAGGAGACACAGAATGTCCATCTATGCCTCCATCTTGGCCGGAAGTGCCTAGTCATTTTTTAACATCACCTATTTTATTACTGATTATAAAAATGAGAATAAGAATGTTAATCTTATATAAGAGATGAGTTTTTCATATTAAATATCATGTAAGTAAGTGATTTACAAATTCTGGTTTTATACATAAATTAGTTAAAATTAAAAGATATGCGAAAACCCAAGGTAAGGACAAGGGAAGGTTTTTCTTAACACCAACTTAAATAATTGAGAATTTAAGTAAAAGTGTTCAAATACTTTGACCTAACATTCATTTAATGCAAACCAATATTCATTCAACAAATATTTAGACACTTAAGACACAAAAGTGAGTGAAGTCTTTGTTCTAGTGGGGAAAACAAGCAATACTACAAGATGTATATGTATATACATATGCATATGGTAGATATATATATATATTTGCCTACGTATTGATAGATACTATAAAGAAAAATAAAAATGACATGGAAGGAAGACGTCACTATACATAGTGTGGTCAGGAAAGGCCTCTCTGACAGGTGACAAATGAGCAGAGAACTGAGGTGAGGGATTAGCATGCAAGGGAAGAAAGACCTAGGCAGAGAGATAAGCAGATGGGAAAGGCGCAGAGGTGGGAATGTGTTCAGTGATTCCAAGAACAGCACGACCAGTGTAGCTGAGCAGAATGAATGCAGCAAAGAGGAGGAAGTGAAGTCAGAGCAGAATTATGTACCTAGGAATATTTTTATGTAGAAAACATATATCTAGGGTCTAAAATTCAAACCCAAATCCCTTTAGATTTTTCCTTAATAACTTCTCAGCTTTGTCCCTTACATATCATTCTCACTGACACCTTAAAAAAAATCTTTTTTTAAAGATTTTATTTATTCCTTTTTAGAGAGAGGAGATGGGAGAGAGGGAAAGAAACAGTGACATGAGAAAGAAACATGGATTGGTTGGTTGCCTCTCATAAGTGCCCCAACTGGGGACCAAACCCAAAACCTAGGCATGTGCCCTGACCAAGAATTGAGCAGGTCACCTTTTGCTTTGTGGGATGACACTCAACCAAATGAGCCACACTGGTCAGGGCTTACGATTTTTTACTATAATGATCATGTAATAAATCTTGCTTATTCAAGTCTCTATTCCCTTCAATCAATCCTGCACCCTATCAATAAAATTAAACTTCTTAAAACTAACAAAAGAAAGACGATCTAGCTGTATGTAATATTCTGGAAAAGTGCCTGCACATATGTACCAGAAGATGTATATAAGAATGTTCATAACAAAAAGGTTTTAAAAACAGGAGGAAAGTAAACTATATACATCAGGAAAAATGAATTGCACTTAATTTTAAGCATCAAAATGGATAAACCTTGTAAACCATAATAAGCTAGCTGAAAAATTTATAGCATGGTTCTAGTTATACTAAAACTAAATTAACTTACTATAGATATATATGTGATTAAACAATAATGAAAACCAAGGCTTAGTAAATAAAAATTGGAGACTGTGCTTCTCTGGGGTACGCAGAAGAAACTGGGGTCAGGGAAGGGGATGGGATCACGTACTGGTAGCGCTCTGCTTTGCTGGATTTAAGCATATTCGTTCTTATACCTTATGGTAAATGGTGAAAAGTTTTGAAACACAGTCACACAAAGCATATCTAAGTTTTGCCTGACCTTGCACTGACAACTTTCAAAGAATGAGGACCATCTGACTGAAATAGGTAAGCCTGGAAACGGAGATTTGGGGAACCTCAGTACCTGACACAACAATTTCCAAAGAAAACTTTTACCTGTTCTGATGAATCACAAATAAATTAAACCAAGCATTCTCATCTTCTTTGGGTCTCAACATTGTCACTTTTTTATTGAGGAACATTCGATATAGCCTTTCATCTGGAATGGATCCTGAAATGGACATTACATACTTTAAAACCGGTTTCTTATTTGGTTTTAAAAAATGAATATGTTTTGCATCTAAATTATGTGCTTCTCATCTCAAAGTATTTCACTTTCCTATTAGAGATATATTTGAAATCTTGAATCATTATCTGCAAATGAATGTGTTCCAGGTCCTTGCATGGCAAGTGCTGAGCAGTTAAATGCATTCAAAGAATGCTTTCCTGTCAAGTATACGTACCTTCAAAATCTAAAAAATGTGGAATAAAAATTTGAGTTTTCTATACTTAAATTGTTATTAAAATTTCTATTAAAATATTATTTTTCACTATCCCTTTATTATAAGTACATGGTACTTTTGATCTAATATACATTCTAAAATACACAGGAAGACATTAAAAGGGATAAGATAAAAAATAAATGCATTTATATATAATACTCATATATACTGCATTTTTTAATAAAAATACTATGCTTAATAATTTAAAGAATTTTAAACAATTCTTCCTCTAACCCAAAGGGTTAGCTTAGTCTAGCCAAGGAAGCCAACAAAAACACGTAAACAAACACACAAAGTACAATTTTAAGTTTTACAAAAGGAGAAAAAGTTAGGATGTTAAGATGGAGAATGTCAGTGAAGGGACAAGGTTGCTACTTTATGTAGAGATCAAGTACGGCCTTCAAGAAAAGCCAACAATGCAGAAGTATAAGAGCTAGAAGAGGCCTAGCTTCTAAAGAGAATTCCTAGTGTGAGACCAATGGAATAGATAGTGGACTGCATAACATAACTAGGGAGGAAAAGTTGAGTTGAGGGCATTAGAAGGTTGATCTATTTAAGTCGTGAAGCACAGAGAACACTGACATTTGTAGGCTGGGAAAAAAATTGAGGGAAAGGAGAAGACAGGTTAGCCAGTTGGCAATTAGCTCCAAGGGAGCAGGAGTTTGCAGGCAGAAAAGGAAGGCAGCAAAGAACAAGGAGAACAGGGATTGTCCTAGCCCATCCCCTTGCCCTGAGGCCCATAAAAGGCTGTGAGAGAACTGAGTGGGGCATACAGTAACCTCAGGGCCAGTCAGAGAGTAGAGGCAACACTCAGAGAAGAGGCTGATGAAAGGAGGGAATCTTCTAATTATAAAAACAGCTCTTGAGTGTAGAGAGAACAGCTGGGGTGAGAGTAAGGGGTGGAGGGCAGACAGTATCCAGTTAAGGAAAACAGAATAGCATGAGTTTCAGAGCAAAGTGGGTGACTGAAGCACAAAGCAACAGGATCAACCATTTTCTGTAGTTAGGAACCCTAACACTGCAGTGATTAAAATACCAGTTGGTAGGGTTTTTTAAAATGTGTTTCACCTTCTGCTCTATCACTTGTAAAATCAGACATGTACCTCAACCTCATTTTCCGTATCTCTAAAATATAAACAATCATGACACTTTTCTACTTGTTAGAGAAATTATGAAGTAAACAAAGGCCATAAGCTCCCAAGAAAAAGTATTTAAATGAACCATAATTTATTATTTTAAAAATATATTCAAAGACACATGAAGTAAATAAGTAAAGAAGTTCTATGACTTCTATTATACTAAAATCACTCAAAAAATAATGAAACCTATTTTGAGGCTAGAATGTGAAATCTTCCCCCAATTCTTCCCAAGGTATTTCAGGGTTGATTTAATATGGAATATAATTTTTATAATACTCCATACACAATAAACACAATAAAGCTATTGCATCTATAAAACAAATAAAACATCAAGCTGAACTTAATTCAAGGAAGATAAAAAAATTGACTTAAAAAAAAATAGACATTTTTCTAAAAACGTCTTTGATCTGCCCTGCCTGGTGTGGCTCAGTGCATTGAGTACCAGCCTGCAAACTGAAAGGTTGCTGATTTGCTGATTCGATTCCCAGTCAGGGCACATGCCTGGGTTGTGAGCCAGGTCCCCAGTTGGGGGTGTATGGAAGGTAACCAATGGATATTTCTTTCTTTCCCTCTCTTTTTCCCTCCCTTCCCCTCTCTCTAAAAATAAATGAATAAAATATTTTTTAAATTACTAGAAAATGTCTTTGATCTTTCATTCACATGGCATAAAGCCTAGCAAATAGACTTTTACCTACTGGACACTAATTATTTTGAAGACAGTAAAGTTGATAAGGCAAATTTTCTGAGCATTCCAGATGACAGCTCTAGACTAGCACTGTCTAACAAAAATTGTAGCATGAGTCACTGATGTAGGCCAAATACATAATTTAAAATTTTCTACTGGCCACATTAAATAAAAGAAAAAAACAGGTAAGATTAATTTTGACTTATTTCATTTAACCCAATATGTTAATGAGGTATTTTACATTTTCTCTAAATCTTGGAAATCTGACATTATTTTTTACATTTCTAGCATATCTCAATGCAGATGAGGCACATTTCAAGTGCTCTGCACCTACATAAGGCTGATTACTACAGTGGACAGAGAAATTTTAGACCTTTCAAAGTTTTCTAAGATATTAAAATGCAGTTTTCTAATTGCTTCCTAATTGCAATGTTCAGGATTATCTAAGTCTAAAAGAAACAAAAAAAATGAACAATAAATAGATACTTAAAAAAATACTTTTTCACCAAAACTGCAATCAAAAACAAGTATTAGGTCTATCGGTTCTTATTAACTACTAAAAAATTTCTACCAAAACCTCCTATCATTTTTATAGTAACTCATAAAGAATACAGATTTGCCTCACATTTTTCCAAACAGCAACTAAGTTAACTCCAGAATGTAATTTTCCAGTTGCTTAAACAATTAAATATTTATTGACATAAATAATAAAACCATCTTACCTAAGCCATATAGAGCAATTTTTGTGCTTCCTTTTTGAAGCAAAACTGGACTAATGTCTATCTTCTCCACAGACATGGAACGTCCAAAGTGATTTACATATCCAGCACAACTTAAAATATCCAAGGCACAGAGTGTATCTGCCTGTGCAGAATATTTTAAAGAACATAAATGCACATTTAAAAATAAGTAATCTGTATATCATATTATTACCTATTAAAGTATATTCTATGCACTAGTTATAAAAGCACAGATTCTATATACTAGTGACAAAAACAGATTAACATAGTGTCTTCTCAAAACAAAATTACAATATTAAAAGTTTTCCTACATTTTTTCTATCAGAAATTACCTGCAATTGGAATCACATGCTAAATACAAAGTGAACATTTCTTCAAAACTTATGATGTCTTAGCCACTGAAAATTAAGAACTAGCCATGAAATAAGTGCTTTGTAATATTAAGCAGGTCTCTTAAGATGTGGGCAGCAGGGGGGTGGGGGGGAACTAGATAAGTAGTGATTTACAGTATTCACTACCAATAACACAGAAAGATATTTTCAGTTCAGTACCTCTATTATTGCCTCCATATAAACAGATAATAAGATGCCCTAATTTGCATTTAAAACTGTTGATGAAACACTCATTTCCCACAGGTGAGATTCTATGAGATAAGAGATACAAGAGCACTTGATGAACTGTAAAGCATTATACAAGATAGGTGTTGGCTTATCCCTACTCCTGGTTACTTACTGTTAATCTCAGCAATAATAAAGTAAAAGCATACCTCACACACCAATTATTATTCCAGATTTTAAAAAATTATCTCAAAAGTAGTACAAAAGCATGTATGAATGATAAAAAGTCAATCTGAGTTTTTAACGCATTTAAAAATTATTTTCCACAGACAAACTAAGTCATTTCTAAAATTTCCACACACTGTAAGAACCCAACAATTACCCCTGTGGGATCATCATGATTGCCGTGAATACTAAACACGGGGATCGAAACATTGAGATTGCCATCTTGGTAGTTCACCCATGGAAACCTGAAAAAATAAAATTTTTTAAAAGAAAGTAATTAAAGGTTCTGTAAAAGACAAAAGCTGTTTCCCCCAGTATCTTCCTTCTAAAAATAATGCAATTATAGACACACTGGATGATCTAAGTGGCAAAATGACAAGTTTGGGACTTTAAAAAAATACCATAGGCAACAATTCATTTCAATTAAAGTTTGAAAATATGTCAAAGTACTACACCTTATTAAAGAAAACCCTACAGTAAATGATGCTTGTGAACTGTATAAAAAAGTAGTATATCTAATTAATGGGGCATTATTAGGTTTTCAAAATTTTAAAAGTTGTACAATGTTTTTACTCATAGAAAGGGGAAGGCAAGAAATACATCTACTTTTAATCCAAAAGACCTAAACTAAAAATTCCAGCTCTATCACTTACTACTTGTGCAACTGAAAGTCTCCCACCCACTCCTGTTCCCAGTTGCCTAGCTCCTCTGCTCTGAGGCAAATGATGTTAACAATTTCTAGTGTATCTTTGCAAAATTATCTTATACCTGTAAAAGCAAATAAATACATCTTCCTTCTTACACATATAATTGCACAATATAGATTATTACATTCTGCTTTTATTACTTAACATATTTTAGAAATCATTCTATGTCAGTACATGAGGAGTTTCTTGTGCTTTTCTGGCTGGACAGTATTCCATGGTATTGATTATTATAATGTGTTTAAGTAATCACCTGCAAATGGATATTTAAACTATTTCCAGTCTTTTGTTTTACAAATAACGTTCAAGTCAGTAATTGTGTACAACGCTGCCCTTGTTAAGAGGATAGGAAAATATCTAGAAGGGAATGGCTGGGTCAAAGAATTTGTGTGCATTTATAAATTTGATAGCTACTGCCAATTTCCCTCCATAGAGATTGAACAAATCTACACATAATACAATGGCAATGCATGAGAGGCAGTTTTGCCTTACTCCACCAACATAATACTTTATTATTAAGCCTTTAAATCTATATCAGCGATTCTAAATTTAAGCTGCATGTTAGCATTATCTAGGACTCTTTCAAGAACTACCAATGCCCACGACATACTCAAAGAGATTAATCAGCCTGAAGATTGGACATAAATATTTTTTAAGATTCCTAAGTAACCATAATGTGTACCAGGTTTGCAAATCACTGACCTATGCTACTCTAATAGGGAGAAAAATATTTCAGTATATTCATTTTGTATCTTTCTTACAAATGTGCTTCATTTTATAGTTTTTATAGTCTTTTAATGTTTAAATGCAACTTTATTTGTTTATTTCCTTTTCTGTGAGCTGTGTCCATATTCTCTACCTATTTTTTAACTAACTCACAGATTTTTTTTTTACTGACTTGAAAGAACTATTTATCTATTGTGGAAATTAGACCCTACTTTGGAATTAGTTGCAAATATTTTATCTGGTTGAACTCTCACTTTTGGCTTTGCTTCAGGCAGTTTTGACACTGAAATCTACTTTTACAAATAGAAAGTACCAATCGTTTCTTTTAAGGCTCCTAGGTTTGTGCCATACTTAGAAAAGTCTTTTCCACATCTAGATTTTTAAAAAAACGTGTAAAAGTTTCTTCTAGTACTTTTATTGAATAATCCACATTTTTCATGGAGATATGAGATGCTGCCTTCATCAAATACTAAATTCCTACACATATTGAGGCTACTTTGGGAATTCAGTATGTCTAAAGGATAAAGGAGGCAATCTAAAAGAACACCCAAAGGCTAACACTGGTAAAATTTATTTAAACTACAAAATAGATCACAATGGTATTAAATTCTAACCCAAAGAAAAAAATGAGTTCATACTAATAAACAACTGAATTAGTTCCTAATGACACAGACAACTGAATACATAAATGAGACAAAGGACAGATATTCCTTACTAAAGAATGCCAGTCAATAAATGTACAAAGAATGTGGAAAATAGAAAATCACCATTAGAACACCACAGTTAGAACTGCTAAAGGCAAGAGCCACTAACCAACGCTAAAATTAGTGGACAAACTTTGAGGAGAAACAGGATAGTTGCATAGACTCAAAATATCCCTCCCAAAAATTTAGTAGTTCCAGTGGTGGTTTTAAACCATGGCCATAAACCCCCTGTACTCCTCCCTCTCTCCTGAAAGTAGAACTTAATTCCCTCTCTTTGAGTGCAGGCTAGACTTAGCAACTCCATTCTAAAAAATAGTATACTTGACAGCCAAGGAACCTGGCAGGCACCACCTTAACCAAGTGACCACTGTTAACCTCACCAGTGATAAACCATGTTGAGAGCATGTACTATGATAAGCATTTTACCTCTGTGGGGAATATTCTTCCCCAAAAAACATAATCCTAGTCTAATCATGAGAAAAAGCCAAATCAAGGGACATTCTATTAAAATACATGACCAGTATACTTCAGAAGTATCAGAGTCATAAAATATATGGAAAAACCAAGAAACTGGGATAGGCTAAAGATTAACAGAACATTTGAACTAAATCCAAAATGTATCCTAATACAATGTTTAAGAAAAAACTTGAGATCATGACATGGGGTTCTTGGTAGATATCAAAATAAGTCCCAAAAGCATGAACCTTAAAAATATATGTATCTCAAAATTAAATATTTCAGTCAACAAAAAGTACCATAAACAAAGTCAAAAGATAACCCATTGATTGGGGAAAAAAATACATGCCTAATGAAAGCTTAGTATCTAGAATATATAAATAACTTCTGCAAAAGTCAGTAGCAATAGACAAAAATCCCAATTTTTAAAATGGGCAAAGGATATAAGCAGAAGATACCAAGATATAAAAATAAGATTTCAAGAAGATACTCAGTCCCACAATTAATTAGAGAATTACAAATTAACATATCAGTAATGATGTACAGAAAATTCAAAGAGCTACATTTACTATGAAAATAGGTTATAATGAAAGAGAAATTGCTCATTGTTAATGTGTTTATGTGTCTTATACAGAAAATATCCTGCATAAGGAAACTTCACGTAAGCACGTAAATATACTTACTTACTAAAACCAAAGTTGACTGACTGATCACTGATAATTTCAAACTGTACAGGACGATCACCCATGCAGTATCTTCTTAATAACTCCAGGCAGGTATGTAATGTTTTTCTTGAGGGCTTATTTTCATGAAAAAGATCACCACCTAACAAAATAAAGTCCACCTAATCAGCAGAAAAGTGTTAAAATTAGTATGTTTTACAGATAAAATTTTTCTAATAGATGAAAGAGGTAGAAAAACATGTAAGATGCTATCATACATGGAAATTTAAAATTTTATATTTTATTCCTTTCAAGGACCTTCCAATCTGGTGATTAATTTGACTACAATTTAGGTTCCTAGGCCACCTTAAAAAAATCTGTCTTCAAATGACAACACCAAGTCTCTCAGTGATGCAACCCAAAGGATCGTATTTTTCTCATTACTCAAACAAAGAATAAACTCAGTGCTTTAATAGAACCTATGAAAGAGACAGCCAATTCAATCCAAGTTATTCATGCAATTTATCCAACAATTATTTAGAATTTCTAAGGGTACTGGCAGCTAAGGAAATAGCAATCTACAAAATAGATAATGTCCCTGCCCTCATTAAATACTAACAACATACTATACCCTGTACTAGGCCCTGAGGATACAATGATAAATAAAATACCATTCTTACCCTAAAAATGTTCAAATAAAAATGTTCAAAATCTAATGGAAGAAACAAACTGTTACGCATTTAAGATAAGTCAGACTAACATGCACTGGAATAGGTACGTAAACAAACCAGGAGCAGAGATGACGTTACAATGAGTTCTAACTGAGGAAAGGAAATTCCTCCTAGGACAGTGAATCTGGGAAGGATTTGCCTGCACAGTGGCACTATGAAAGATAAATGAGATTCTGAGGAAGAGCACTATAGCAACAACCAGAGAGGAGAAAACCATACTAAAATTAAGTCCAACACACTGATGCTTTCAAGAAGGGTGCCATCTACCTGAAGAAATTTACTTAAGTTTTTAACTACACAAAGGAACCCAGCAGTACAGATCACTGTGGGCTACAGTAGTGAGGGAGACCCGAACGTGCCACCCCAAAATGTGCTACTTTGGCATGTTTTGTGCTGAAGGCAATTAAGACCCAGCTGACTCAGGAAAAGCATTGCTACCTCTCCCTCAACTGCCAAGAGTTTGGATAGAGAGCCTATACCAGCAGGAAAGCTATTACCAAAGTCAGAAGGACTTACTTGCAAGGCATGGCAAACATTTGTTTACCAAGCATTTGCTCTTCCCATCTTCCTGTGAAGTGCCTTCCTCCCCTTTGAAGCCCCTTCCTTCTTTTGTTCAGAATGGTAGGTAAGCCTCATTTACCTGACTACCAGGCAGCCTCATATTTTTATGTATGAAATTTGTTTTTCTCCTGTTAATCT
Source organism: Anoura caudifer (assembly GCA_004027475.1). Lineage (NCBI taxonomy): Eukaryota > Metazoa > Chordata > Mammalia > Chiroptera > Phyllostomidae > Anoura > Anoura caudifer. Next base: position 63,575 of record PVKU01005965.1, read on the forward strand.
GTCAGTGCAATTATCAGACTAACCAAAGAACCTAGACAGAAAGGGAAAAGTGTTCCATCCCTACAGTAGTCAGAGAAGTTTCAATAAAAATTGGGATTTAAGCTGGATCTTAAAAAATGAACATGATGTAAGTCATGGAAGAAAACAATCATAATCAAAAGTATATAAGAAACAAAACAAATAAAAAACAATTTTGGGGGAAGGGGAAAAAGGGAGTTGTTTAAATGGTATACCTTCACTTTTTGCAAGATGAAAAGAGATCTGGAGATCAGTTACACAATGTGAATATGCTTAACACTACTGAAGTGTATATATTTAAAAATGGGTAAGATGGTAAATTTTATTACGTGCATTTTACCAGAAGAAAAAAGTTTTTTTTGTATTTTTAGAAACTGGTTTGTGACTCCAGGGAACACTGAGAAGGACACCGTGACTCACTTATGTGGTATTCCTACCAAAAGTGAATCTAATCCTGAGGAAGTGTGAGACATACCCAACTGAGGAATGTTCTACAAAAAAAATAGCCTGTACTATTCCACAATGTCAGTCATGAAAGACACAGATACAACAGACTAAAGAAACATGACAATGAAATGCAAAATGCAGTCTTGAATCCAGATTTGGAGATGTTACTAAGATAAACTTGGTAACATCTTAAAATTACGTAATAGTATTGAATCAATGTGAATGTCCTGGTTCCAGTAAGCACACTGTTGTTATATACGCAACATACTCTAAAATGATTCACGAAACTGTGTGTGTGAGTACGCACGCGCGCAAGCAGAGAGAGGATAGAGCAAATGTGGTAAAATGTAGGAAAGACTGAGTGAAGGGTAAAAAATTCTTTGTACTATCCTTGCAACTTTTCTCAGACTGACAACTGTTTCAAAATTAAAAGTTAAAAAAAAGACTCTAAGGAACTAGGGAGTAGAAATAAGGCTGGTAGATGGTGCAGGCCCTACAGAATAGATGACTTAAGACTCAGGAAAAACAAAGGCAAACAGTAAATGCAATGTGCATCTGTAGGTATCAGCATGGGGCCGTGAGGGGAGGGGGCAGTTAAAATTAAGGAATGCAGGGAAAGAAAACAAACAAAAAAAAGCAAAAAAAATAGAAGGCCAAAGTAGGAAAAAAAGCTATGCTCAGGAGAAAAAAATATTTTAACACTTAAAATTTAGAAAAGAAAGGACAGCATTCTCTTGGGCCCTAGACTGACATTTCAACTGCCTGCTAGAACGTTTCCTTGAATGACCTATTGGAATCTCCCAACTCAAAAGGTCTAAATCAGAATTTATCATGTTCCTAAGCAGTACCTCTTTCTTACCTAAAACGTATTTCTATTATTGGTACCACCACTTACCCAAACTTAATACACTTCTAGTCACTGTCAATCCCTATTCCCTCATTCCCACTTCCTACAACTAACCAATCAAAGTATGCAAATCCTATCTTTGGAAGATCTCTTGCATTCACTTCCTCTTTTCCAGCCCATGCTACCACTTTAAAAAGGCCTCAGATTGGTCTCCAATTCATGCTATATACCCTGTTGCCAGAAGACTTTCTACTGAATTGGGTACAAACTCCTCAATCTAGGATTTGAAGCTCTTCTTAATGCAGTTCAAACCTATTTCTGGTCTTTCGACATGCTTTCCGACAAACACGTGCTCTACCAGTGAGCTGACTAGACCTGCTGTTCCCTTAACATACCTCATATTGTCTCACCTGCATGCCCTTCCTCCTACTTCCTGTGAAATGTACTTTTTCTATTCTCTTCACCTTCAAAAGACTGCTCACCTTTCAAAGCCCAAGTCAAATGTCATCTCCTTCATTAAACTCCACTTGCTATCCTCATCTAAATATCATCTCTTCCACCTCTAAAATCCTAGAAAAAGGCTCTTTATAATTTTTTTTTTTTTGGCTTACCACATATGACCTTGCATTTTGGACATCTGTCTTATCTCACATGTGTCTGCTATATATGGTACTTGAAAGTAGAAACTATGGCATTTCTGCACTCAGAAAATACCCTATCATATTTCTAAATTTTTACTATTTTCAGAAGCAGCTCCCACTTGAATTCAGGGCACGAAGCACACAAAACCTGCTCTGGGTTTTTAGTATATTGCTATTTAAACAGGCAAAGTGAGCCCATAAGCATATAAAACAAATCTCTAATTCTAAGAAGGAAAAGGAGCCTGCTGAATAAGGGAACACAGGAGAAACTGCAAACACATTAACCAAACTTACTCCATTTTCCTGGGCAAGTCTTAAAATTTCATCAAATGTGACAAATGTATCATTTCCTCTGACTGCATCTTTCTCCATAAATCCCAGATGAATATCAGTTGCAACTAAAATTTTAAATGTATTTTCATCATCACTGTATTAAAAAAGAAGAAATGTTTCAATATAATTCATTAAAAGAATGTTCAGGTAAATTAAAACCTAAACTTATAAATAACAGCAGTTATGGAGTAAAATCACTCTTCTAGCTTTTAAACTAAGTCTGAAAATTTGAAGTATTCAAAAGATCTCTCTCCTCCTAACACTAATTTGCCTAACACTAATTCAATATAGAACTAATTTACATAAATTTTAAAAAGGTCTGTGACTGCTTCAAAAATTTATAACCTTGTCATAACCAGTTTTACACTCATCATACCCTGGACCTAAAGCTTTATTGTTTTCCTATTCTGTTTCACAGCAAAAACCTAAGAGGATTTGATACCTTATCTAAATTTGCTATTTATCCATTCTGTACTCCTCTAGGAAAAATTAGAGCTAACTGGTTAACTTTAAAAGCCCTTCCTCTTATTTTATAAGTATATTCCATGTTAATAAATTAGTAACTTACATTCGGGCCCATGAAGTTGCTTATTTGACTCTCTACTCTCTATACAACGTTAAGTGTTTCCTTAACAAACACTTGGCCAAGAAACAAAACAGAATTATTTACAATTCCATTCAAATTTGTTAGTATTCAAAGGTACTTTCATGGGACTCAGCAATGTAATAGTTACTAACACTCTCAAGCTTAATGTATGTTTTAACATTTTTTAAAGTATTTTTATATCTATGATCTCATCTCAATTCACACAGGTAGGGTTAGGTATTGCTATCTCTGAAAAATAAGAAAACTAGTCACAGAGAAATTAATTGATTTATTGCACAACCAAGTGTTAGAAACAGGACTAAAATTGTTTTAAAATTCAGGTTATTTTTCACTAAACTATCACTATGGACTTAAAAATATATATATATACATATACATATACATATACATATCTCTCTCCAAAATTCCAATCTTTTATATGCAAGAGATTTTTCCAGAAAACATTTCTCTTCAGAAACTTTAAAATATGCACACAGTTCTATGTACAAAAAGGTACATCTGAATACTTTCAGATCACATTATTTCCCTATGTTTCCACAGCAACTTATGCAGTATTTTCATATGACTGTCTCATTTAAAAATCAAGTAAGAAAGGCATTTTTAATCCAGTTATACAAATGAAGAAACTGAGGCAAAGTTTAGAAAATTGCTAACTTGCTCAAGGTTGCACAGAATTAACCAAGGAATTAAAACCACGGTTAAAAAGTCCAAGTATAAAGCTTTTTCCACATAATTTTTCCTTTTATTTTCATTGTACTCAAAAGTATTTCAAATTGCTACAGCAGTTTAGTCCTCTAAAAATGTGCTTCAACAGACTTCCCTTGACTACTAAGACTTTATCATGAAAGCTCAAAAATACTTATAGCTCCAATATTTTAAGACAATACCCAAGAACATAAATTTACATACTACAGCAACACAACCAAATTACTGCAAGACCCAATCTATTGCTGCTCATTATCTTTTAGTTAATAAACATAGTATGAATTTTTAAACATTCCAAATATTTTTTTGATGACTATCACTTCTATTCATAGTCAAGCTATTTGGTGCTAATTTATTAAATGTTTTCTTTTAGGGTGATCAGAGTTGATAGGTTTCTGGAAACCCAAAGCAACAAAAATATTCCAGAAGACAGGTGCTTACAGGGCTTCTGCAGGACTCATTTTTGTGGTCAGTCAGTCCAGTTACTCGAGGAGGTTTTCTCTCCAAGTAACCCCTGGTCCTTTGCTCAAATGTCAGAAAACACACTCGATTCCAAATTCTAAAAACAAAATCATATTATTATAACCCACACATTTTAAAAAGGCAGACTGGCAATAGTGAAGTCTCATTTTCATCCCCCACCTACCGTACTTTTAAGAGCTAAGAATAGAAATGAGCACATCTATAGTGCCATTCTAGTTTCACCATTATGATTAGGCTCATCTTCTATATTCCCTTTCCATGCCCTATGGGAAACTGCTAAATTTATGAGCAAAAAGGGTCACACACGCTAAGTTCCGGTTTAGCACACGAACAACGCTGAATGTGCATAAGTGTTTAAGGTGCTTGCATAGGCTACTCTGAGGCATGGAGGCGAATCCCTACTTCCTGCTTAAATACAAGACTTTCTAAAGGAATGGGCTAGTTTTGTACAGAGAACGGCCCCGCGTTTAAAGCAAGTGTCAATAAACAGAAACATGTGGTCTACAGAGAAACAGCAGCGGCCAGAACAAATGGCCAGCATACTTGGGGTGGAGCGGCTGCCATCGCGAAACAATATCTCCCACGTCCAGATATCCCCAGTGCCGTGGTGATTCCAAGCCTCAGCATGCCCCACGCGGAACCCTCCAAGGCTCCTGCCCAGCCCAGTCGGCCCATTCTTCTCAGAGGGTCAATCCGCTTTGGGCTTCCGCCCAGGATGCTGCAAATCCAGGAGGCGGGTAGGACTCCTAAATTACCGCACACTGAAGACTCTCCAAACCCACATCACTGGCACCCAAGGCTGCCTTTTACCCGGGAAGAAGGAGCAAGGTTCGCGAGCAGAAATGCACCAGAGCCGCCTCAGCTCACCTCTGAGAACTGCTTGGCGCTTAACCGGCCTTAGGCGGGAGAAAAAAAAGCCAACTCTTCCTCTCGCGATACCTCAACGATGATGCCAGCGCTTCAAGTCCTCTTCCGCTCCCATTGGCTGTCTAAAGCTTGAAGAAGCAGGGAAATGGGCGGCGAGGCCCCGCCCTGGTATAAGAGCCAATCCTGAGCAGCCTTGGGGACTAACCCCAGAAGCGAGATTTTCGGAGGCGACTTCACCTCCGTAAGGTGGGTGGCTCTTTCTTGCTTAGTACCATAGTACCAGGTACCCCGGTGCAACCTAAGATCTCCTACGGGTAGGGGCGAGTCACCTGTCGACCCCGGCCCCGTCACGGACTCTGCTGTGGGCTGTTCTGAAGGCCGCAAGAGGTACTCAGGGTCCTGTGAAGGGACCAGCCGGTGCCGGAGGGCCACGACGGGTGGTCGTACCCCTTACTCCCACTGCGCAGAGGTAGAGCGTTCAGATCCTCAATTTTACGAGCTTTATCCTGCTTCCCCTTAGCCCTTCAACCTGGATTTGGCAAATCTGTATTGTTTTGTGCTGGCAGCAGAATATAGTGCAGTAAAAAATAATGTGAAACTTTTGATTTAGAAAAGGCTTTCAGTTCCATTGAAGTTCCTTGATCTACGTTGTCAATCTATTCTAACCTCAGCTTCCTTCACCTGTAAAATGGGGTTTATGGCCCCACCTGTCACTGAGTTGTTTGTGAATGTGCCCCATAGGTTAAGAAACATACCCTGTTTCTTCCGGGTGGAATATAATGAAGTAAGAATCCTGATTGACTTTTTAAATCCTGAATCAATGAGATGCACCGGGGTTTAACTTTTTAAATTAAATCCAACAAGAAATTTTTATGTGTAGCAGTATCTGGAGCAGTAAATTCGAAGTTTATTTTTTTAAAAAAGAGAGTCTTCATGAAAAGGAAAGGTGGGCCATGAGATCTGTGCTATAAATTGATATAATTGACAAGTGAATTTTCTGTTACTAGTATTTGTTGTTTCATGAATTGATGCATGTTCACTTTTGCTTTGCAAAGTCCAGGGAATAACTTGAAAATAAAGAAAAAAGTAAGAACTATTAAAATATAAAGCAATTCTCATAGCGTCTCTCAAAGACTGGCAAGTTGGACAGGCCTTGGAATTTCTTTAGTAAAATCCTTACAATGAAGTAACAGGCCCAGAGAAGGTACTAGTCATGAGTGATAGACTTAAACTTGAGTTTAATGCTCTTGGCACTAGTAACAAAATCTAATGCTGCATTAGGATTGTATACTATTAAACTTGTAAAATTAGATATAAAGCAATAAGTATCTTAGGAGTACAACTAACTCTGCAACTTCTCAGAATCCACTCCAGTCAAAATCAAGCAATAGGGCTTTAATTAAATTTAATTCTACAATATTTCTGTATGTAAGTGAAACATAAATATAAGTTCAATATAGTCCCTATACGTAAACTTATTATCTTTTAAGAGTCCAAAACAACAAAAATTAGTGGTGAAATAAGACAATATATAGCACACAAAAAAAGTAGAAATGAGAGAGATAATTTGGAAGATCAAGAAACACTTAATGAAATAACATCTGAGAAGAGGCTTGAAAGAGCTGATTTCAAACAAACATACCTGGGAGGCTGAAAGTGGTATTTTTGAAAATGTATTTTTCAATCACTTTTGGCATGCAATATTATATTAGTTTCAGGTGTACAACATAGTGATTAGACTTATATACCTAACATAGTAATGATTCTGATAAGTGGAAATGGTATTTTTAAAATATCCATTCTTTTCATTTTCTTTGATTGGTTAATGTTTAATATGCTGTGCAACTCTTTAAGCTGATAATGGTTTATAAATTAATATGGCAGCCTACCAGAATAAGCATCACATACTTTGGGAAGCCTTGTCTAATCCCTTAGGGCTGGTTTAATTTTGACCCTCCCAGAACACTCACTGTATCTGGACATGGTCTTATCATAGCATTTACCCTGATGTCTTCGCCAGTCACTTCAACTTGACGGTAAGCTTCTTCAGGTTCAGATGTGGATCTTGTTCATTATTGAATCCCAGTACCCAGAGACTGGCACATACCAGCCATTCTATTCGTATTTGTTAAATGAAGGGGTGAATCCCAGCCAAAATTCAGTTTCAAAACAAGAAGCTAATTAAAAATGATAGTTGTCTGTCAATGAATCGGACTGCTTTTACAACAGTGAATTTTCCCAAGCCTGAAATTATTAGAAATAGGATAACTATTACAGATGTCATGATAAAGATATCTGCACTGACGAGAGATTGGGACACATGTCCTTTGGGGCTATTCTATCTCTAAGACTCCCCGATTCTTTCAAGTAGATTTTTGTTTAGAAGTTTTTGTTTCTGCTCTACAGTATCTATGTGTCTAGTTTATTTAAAAAATGTGAGTTTTATTAGTTATAATTTAAAAGCTTCAAGCATTTCTCACTCTTAGCATAATACAATATAGTCTCTAAACCAATGGGTTCAAAATAAATACAGGCATACCTCAGAGATATTGTGGGTTTGGTTCCAGACCACTGAAATAAAGCTAACGGTAAACTTTTTGCTGGTGGAGGGTCTTATCTTCAATTTGTAAAAAAACATTTTTCTGTGAAGCACAATAAAGCACAGTGCAATAAAACAAGGTCTGCCTGTACAGTTATAACCACTGACTTCAAAGAAAACAACAACAGCAAAAAAGAACTTTTAGGTTATTAAAGATATAGGTAACTGAAATCTATCAGCTCTGATACTTAGTGAATATAAAGAGTATCATTAAACACCAAAGAGTTTAAACAGGGTTTATTTGTATATGTATAGAAGACATATATGCTGTTGATAAAGCCTCAATTACTGTTTTGCTAATAATTTTTGTTTGTATTTTCAGATCTTGAGGAATAAAATAAAGCAGACACAATTCATCTCTAAAAAGATTATTTATACCTTGGTATTTGAAATGTTATGTTTAGAATAGTAATAAAAATGGAAAAAGAGAAAGTAAATAATGATGGACAACCAGATCCAGAGAATTCCTTGGACTTTTCTGAACACTTTAACCAACTTGAGTTGTTGGAAACACATGGACACCTTATTCCCACTGGTACCCAAAGTCACTGGGTAGGGAATTCTGATGACGATGAGGAACAAGATGAAAAGACTGAAGAGTGGTATCAATTGCAAGAAAAAAAAATGGAAAAAGATCCAAGCAAATTGCTTCTTTGGGCTGCTGAAAAAAATCGGGTAAAAAAAGAATAACTAAGGAAGAAATCATAATATAACAGGAAAAGTATTAGATTTGGAGACAGAAGACCTGTCTTTGAATCTCTGTTTGGTCTGTAACTCTCTCTGGGCAAATTCTACTATTTCTGAACCTCTATTTTCTTATCAGTAAAAATGGCCACCTTAATACCTGCCTCTATTATACAGGGTTTTGAGGATCAAATGAGGCGATATACATTCAATGCACATGGTAAGCTATAAAGAGTCAAATTAGGTATTTGGGGAAGGAGGGAGCTTAAGGATAATTAAATATAAAGATGGCAAACAATCATCTATTTTTAAGTCATTTATATTAAGGCATTAGGATCATCTCAGAAACATTATTTAGGAAAGGGAGGATGGGAACTAATATTTATTGGATACCAACTATACCATGTGCCTTATTGCATTATTTGATTTAATCCTTGTATATCCCTAAAGATAGGTAATGCTTTTCCTATCCCTTTTACAGACTAAGAAATTGAGATTCAGGAATATTAATTTGCCCAGGATCATCAAAGTAGGATGATCCTATTTAACATCAGAAGTCTATTCTTCCCACTCAGTCACTTCTACCTGACTAAGTCCCTGCATGTCTCTGTTAGTAAACTAATAACAAAATGTCTTGCATTTTTGGAGCATACTTTGTCCCACCAGACATCCAAAGACCAAACAGAAAATCACTTCCTGAAAACACATGTCTAGGGTTGTTTTAGTTAGAAGGAATTGACCTCTTTCATGTCTAAATTTCTTTGTTACACATTCTGATAAAGAAGTTTATTTTTTAAAGTTTTATACATTACATATATTGGTGTGGGTGTGCTACTCCTATAGAAAAATCAATCTAATTATGTTTTCTTTACAGCTGACATAAAATATTAAATAACAATTATAGCCTGTATTGCTTATCTAGGACTAAAGCTTTTGTGCAGTAAGCCTTAATGGTTTGCTATTAAGAGAATCACATTCTTAGAATCCACAGTTTATGGTTAACACTAACTTGTTCATTCTTTTTCTTTTTTTTTTAAGATTTTATTTACTTATTTTTAGAGAGAGTGGAAGGGAGGGAGGAAAACATCACTGATTGCCTCTCCAGCACCCTCTACTGGGGGACCTGGCCCACAACTCAGGCATGTGCCCTGCCTGGGAATCAAACGGATGACCCTTTGGTTCGCAGGCCAGCACTGAATCCACTGAGCCACACCAGCCAGGGCTAACTTACCCATTCTTAAGTCAATTACCCTCTCCCCTCAAAAAAATGAAATCTTATTTTTATTTTATAGTAATCTTCTAACAAGTAGGTTTTTATTTAACTTAATTAAATATAGCATCACCAGACAGTTTAATTTTCTCAATTTACTGCTTGGTTTTGAGTTGGTTTTTTTTAAAGATCTCTTGTTTCCTTTTTAGCTGACTACAGTACGGAGGCTACTTTCTGAAAAGGCCACTCATGTGAACACTAGAGATGAAGATGATTATACACCTCTTCACCGAGCAGCCTACAGTGGACACTTAGAGGTTGTCCGTGAGCTAATAGCACAAGGAGCAGATGTTCATGCAGTGACTGTGGATGGCTGGACACCCCTGCACAGTGCTTGTAAGTGGAATAATACTAGAGTAGCCTCTTTCTTACTTCAGCATGGTGCAGATATCAATGCCCAAACAAAAGGCCTGTTGACCCCCTTACATCTTGCTGCTGGGAACAGAGACAGCAAAGATACTCTAGAACTCCTCCTGATGAACCGCTACATCAAACCAGGTCTGAAAAATAACTTGGAAGAAACTGCATTTGATATCGCCAGGAGGACAAGTATCTATCACTACCTCTTTGAAATTGTGGAAGACTGCACAAATTCTTCACCTCAGTCTTAATAGTTCTAATCATTTTCTTAAGTTTCTAAGTACCAGTGCCTCCTTTATGTGAGATGTCAAAAATCCCCATAACACAAAGTTGACATCAAAAGTCTTACTACAAAAATTCAGTGGTACTCATTATATCCTTCCAAGTGAATTGCCTGGCCTTGATGTCAAATGCATTTGAAAGTTGTTTGGATATATCTTCAAAGATTTCTGTGGAGTGTGTGATTTTTATCAGGAATAATTTTAACTTATCTATACTTCAAAATTTGTCATGAGTTGTACAGAAAATCATATTTTCGGTGCTGATTCAAGAAAAATGTATTTTTAAATATCCCCCATCCTGAATCTTTGTTGAATATTTAGTATATGACATGTATTTTTATAAGGTAAGGTAACTCAGAATTTAATTTAAAAGTCTTAAATATACTGGTGCAGTTCAGTTGTCATCTCTAGGTTACAGTAGCCATTTGCTTTCATTTTAAACCATAAGTACTAACATATTATATAGTGACTTGAATCTTGATAAGTTGATACAGTCAAGAATGTAGCTTTTTGTCTTTTAGAACCTGGATCATTTTCAGGAGAGTAGTTAGCTGGGTGTTTAATCCATGGATGTTATATACAGCCTCCCTTACCACAATTACACAGTCCTGAGGACAGTCCTACCTCACCCTGGTCCACCTACATAATTGTTATTGTACTGGTGAGTCAGCATGAACTTTCAGTTGCAGCACGCCCACAACTACAGCTTTGTCCGAGAGATCGTAATATATCTGTTACCCAGCTGGTTTTACCTTTCCAATCCTGCTGATTTGGGCACTGCTCATATAGCCATTCAAGTTCACAAGAAAGTATTGATTTTCCAGGGTCCTCATTTTATACAGAGCATACAAAGGCTAAGTACCAAGGGAAAAGGAATTCTAAGAGTAAGGAGATAATTATTATATTGGGGCTAGAATCACACAGTGGCTGAGGCTTTTTAAAAAGCCACAGTATGGGTAGTGACGAAAGTATAAATATAATATTCAAAAAATAAAAGTTTCAAACAACAAAAAAGGCATGAATTCTTTTTTTAACTGTGTATAGCTTCCTTGAATCCGTACATATTTATTTATCCAGCACGTTTATTTACTATCTACTCTCAGTGTTTCCAGAATCAGTTTCCCATTGACTGCCAACCCTTCTGTGACTATTCCTGAAGGCTTTTCTCTTAACTTCTCAACACCAGAACCAACACACTAAACAAAGGGCACTAAAACAGTGGCCCTTTCCTTCAATTATATTTTTTAAATGTTCACCAAGGTTTGTCTATTTTGAGCCAACCCTTGTGATCTATCTAATCAACCTCGACTAAGTAATAATGTTTAATCAAATATATGTGCTAATTTTTAGGTAGAACAAAAGTGAATCATCTCTGAAAAGTTAATATATGAGCTGAATCTTCATGACAAACAGTATCTCAACAGTTAGGAGAACTTCAGTTATTTTATGTTACGTGGCAAAGAGATTCCTGGGTTTCAGAGTATTAGTATCTATGATACAAGGGTTTGGGCAGAAAGTGAGGGTTGCTTTCTGTTTAATCTGGCCCAATCAGTGATACCAAGTAACAGGTACAGCTAATAGACAGTGACAATATAACAGGATCCCTTCTATCCCAGTAGACTGCTAAGTGAGGCTACCTAGTTATTTGAAAGGCAAATATCCTATGGCTCATTTCTTAATTGAGAATGAGTTGCAGCCAAGCTTTCCAGTTAAGTATAGGGTCAAAGAAGCCACCTTTTAATCTGATCAGGAGATGAGTTGAGATGTAACTACCCCTTGGCTTCCAGACCTCACAACACTCAGCTAGTACATGGAAACCCCTTCCATCCCTGAGGGCAGAGTTTATGTAGTTTGCTTCCTTTATGCTTTTCTTAGGAATTACTAGACTCCTCTGTCTATAGAAGGTATTCACTAATTATGCTTTTGACTGTATTACTTACCTATAATTTCCAGTTTGTTTTAAAAAAGCTAAATACTTCAGTTTGCAAACAAAATTTTCTCTAATCTTACACAGTTCATCCAAAGACTCTTTTAAAAAAATAAAGTCTATGCTTTTCCTAAGGCTTTAATTGTGATTAATTTATATGCCTGAAAAAGAGGTGACCTTTTGTCATTGTTTAAGGGACACATTGTAATTCATAGGCCCACAGTGGAACTAGTTAACTTTATTTTTTTAATCTTAAATACAATTCTCTGGGGAGCTTTCTGGCCCACTACCTAGCACAGTGATGGGATTTAGAGTCTTAATTCTAATTTTTATTTGTTGGCATCTATTAATGCACCCACCACTCTGCTAGGACATCATGATCAAAAGAGTCCCACAGAAGTAGCACTTGCTCTGAGACTTGTGTCCCACAATAAAATGAAACCTCTGTATCGATTCTTGATTCCTGATCAACGCATATACCATCTTCACCCTGCCTGAAATGGCTCTAGGAATTTTTGGAACTGGAAGGTACGAAGTATGATCACAAAGACACTGATTATGCCTTTACTGTAACTAGTTGATCATGACATGCTCTAGTCCCTCTGTAGGGTTACCAGTGACCATTTAACTTGTGCAATGTGAAGTGCTTTCTCTAAGGGAATTTAAGATCTCTGTTTATTAAGTTTAGAAGACAGTAAATTAAGAAGGATTGAGTAACTATTGGTGATTTAAATTTCTGAAAATTTCCCTTTGAAACCCTAAATTTTACTTTTGGAGACCTAAGCAGAAATGATCTAAATCAGTGCTGTCAGAAAGAAACATAATGTGAGCCACATATGTAATTTTTAGTTTTTTTCTTGTAGCCGCCTTAAAAACAGGTGAAATAATCTTAATAATACACATTATTTAATCTAATAAATCCAGAGTATTCATTTCAACATGAAATACATATTTTAAATTATTGAGATATTTTACTTTTTTCATAGTGTAAGTCTTCAAAGTACAATGTGTATTTTATGGCACACCACACTTCAGACAGCCACATTTGACTGGTGGCTGCTGTCTTGAACAGGGCAGGTCCAGATGCCGGAAGCATTCCCCAGAGGCATAGCAGAATAATGAGGAGAAACTAAACTTTGAACCAGACAAATCTAGGTTCAAATAATGATTGCCACCTGTGTGTGACTTTGGTCAAAATAAAGTCAGTTTCCTACTATGTAAAATGGAGATAACATCTATCATGTTAGGGCTCTATAAGGAATAAACGAGCTGTACTATAAATAATGTACCTATTACATGGTAGGTTCCCCAAAAATGCTATAAGTGGGTTCCCTTACCCAGCATTTCAAGCAGAAATGCCCTTCCCGCTTTAGGTATTTGGATCCTTGAAGATTTCAAAGCTCTAGCTTTATACTCCTGTATGTATTGTAATTCCTGTCATGACTTTGCAGTAAAATATGCAGCATAGAGCTTCTTTCAAGAATCCAAACCCCTCCACCCTTAGAAAAAATGCCAGCCTCATCTTCCAAGGTCCTTACGAGGTGTCACTGGTCTCCAATAGAAGAAAAAACTCAGGACATAGGCAAAATAGAGCAACAGAATTTCAGCAAATACTTAAAAGGACTTAAAGGATAGGAGATTCTGAGAGAAAATATATTTTCAGAATGGATCCAGGGCCTTGAAATTGAGAACGGCTTAGTGCTCTTTCTATGTACAGCTTCTCTATGCCTATTGAATGAGTTGCTCTTTTAAATTCATACCTAATTTTTTCCCTTTTCATGATGGGTCTTGTTAACATTGAGAAAATGGAATGAAAACACAAACAAAAGCATTCATTTTTTATTTATTTCTTGAATTGTCCACTGGAAACTCAGGTAAATCTAATTGTTCTCACTAGGAATTTAACGGCATTGCCATGACCATGAGTGCCAGAGGGTCTCAGAGTAGCAGAAAATCTGCTTGATGAAATGTATAGCTTACAAAAATGTAAGAGTAAGTTGCTGCCTAATTTGTTTTCTTCCTTCTCTTTCTATTATAATAGGTTCAGCATTTCATCTCTACTAGGTGTAAAATACTTGAAAATTAGGAAAACATCCCTGAGAATGTGAGTTCATAAGGAGTATCAATCATCTCCTGAGCAGTCGTTAGAGCTCTGTTTTCAGATACAGCTGCCTTAAATAGAGGCAGTTTTTAGCAGTCAAAAAATGAGAAAGTGAGCCTGCCATTATTTCAAAACTCAGGTGACTATCAGGTTTTTTCACCCTTCAATTCAATAACTCAGAAAGCATATCCTGATTGAAGTGATTGATTCTAGGGCTAAGACATAGCTGTGCTGTGAGAATCATACTTTGAAGTGATTGATTCTAGGGCTAAGACATAGCTGTGCTGTGAGAATCATACGAAGACCTGATACAAGAAACAGCTCCTTCAGGGCACGTTCCAAAATAAAAGGACTAGAGTTCAGATTTGCTTTCATGTGCTTCTGCATGTTTCTTATTTGAAGATAAGCAAAGCTTATAAAAAGAATCAAAAGGAAGAAATGTTATATTAGAGTCCTTTTCTCCATTCCTTTGATTTTAGTTTGCACATTAAGGCAATGAGGAGGTTTTGAAGTCCATCTAGAAAAGTAAGTAAGTATGTCAGGGTTCCTCAAACTATTGACAGTAGAACCAAGTAGTTCTTTGTTGTAGGGCTGTCCTGGGCATTGCAGAATCTTTAGCAGACTTCTCAGCCTCTACTCAGTAGATGCCAGTAGCACCTCTCCCTCCTCTTCCCCACTTTTGACAACCAAAAATGTCTCCAGACATTTCCAGATGTCCCCTGCTCTGTTTCAGGAGATTTTATTATTTGGCTAGACTCAAAGTTGTTTTATTCGCATGCAATTAAGTTTTATTTAAAGCACATTTTCTTTAGAGTCCTAATATCCATCAGTGTATACTCAAAAATTAGATAATCATTGATTCTTTTTTAAATGTTTAGTATTATCATTTAAACAAATTTCAAAATTGGCTAAACCATACAATTAGGAAAAAAAACTCTTTAATATTGAGTGTCATTTGTAAGAAAAACTTCCTATTTCCAGGTTTGATCTGTAGGAAATTTATCCCTTAGGTCAGATTACTTTATTTTTAGAGAAATTCTAACTTCTGGGTTTTAATGGAGATGATAATCAAACCCTGATTTTTAATAGGTTGCAACATTACAAATGTGAATTTGTTACTGAATTGTAGAATAAAATGCAGTTAAGTTAATACCTGAGTGTTTTACTTCTAGAAGAAGAGGGATAAACAAACCCAACAGCCTTTGTCAGAGAAGAAGGAACTGGGGAGGGAGCTAGCCAGTTAAAACAACTGGAGAAATAGACAATACTCTCTCAATGTCCTTAGGGATCTAAAATTCTTTTAGGTTATTTAAATAAATATAAAAATGATATGGTATAATTTATTTTGGCAATTCCACTTTAAAAATTCCAAGATAAAATATATCAAAATCATAGTGTAAAAAAATTCTACATTTGTTTATCCCCAATCATCATTTATATAGTGCATGAATGTAGTAGTTTCATCTGATCTTATTTATGAAGTCCTTTTATGTCCAAGACAAGATACACCGAACCTCTGTGATGGTATTAATAGCTAACAGTTGAGTGCTTACTATGTACCAACTGTGCTCTAGGTGCTCACACACATTATTATTATCTCATGTGAGCCTCACAATAACCCCATGAGGTAAACACCATGGTAGAAATGAGGAAATTGGGCTAATGAAGGTTAAGTAAATCACCCATTGTCATGAACTAAGTTTCCAGAAAGCTCACAATTAAATATTACAGCTTTTCATCTATGGTGGTCTTGAATGTTACTATCCATGTACCACAGTTTATCAAATAATCATAACAAAAATTCAGTTTTATATTATTTTTATGTAATTTATTTGTGGTAGTATTTGAGGATATAAAAATTACCATTAGCAGCAAATTGCATTTTATGGCATAAAACATAAGTAAACAAGTTTCATTAAATCATAAGCACCTGCCTTGCTGGTGTGGCTTGGTTGGATGTCATCTTGCAAACTGATAAGTCAGTGGTTTAATTCCCGGTCAAGAGCACATGCCTGGGTTGTGGCTTCAGTCCCAGATCTTGGCGTTGTACAAGAGACAAACCAATGGATGTTTCTCTCTCACATTAAAAATAGTCTTTTTTTAAAGGCAGGAAGAAATTTTTGGAAGTGGTAGAAATGTTCTATATCTTGATTGTAGTGGTAGTTTTGCAGATATATGAGTATACAACTGCCCAAGTCATTAAATTCTATACATTTAATGGAATTAAGTTTTTGCACAGAGTTATGTTTCAGTAAAATTGATTTTTAAAATTAGATATCTTACAAGGATTAATTTCATCCTTTTGTTGTTTTCCATAGCAAGTAGGGGCATATGAGTATCACTTCCCCAAATTTAAGGGATATATATTCCTTGGGTCTGCAGAATCCTGTGAATTATCCAAAAAAAAATAATAATAATGATCTCACCTATTCACTGGAATTTTAAGATCCCAAGCAAAAAACCCTTTGTAATTGGAAGGAGCAGTTTCTCCATTAAATGGTACAGTAGGAAGCAAAATAACTGTCCGAAAATAGTCCATTTGACAACATTCAACAAATTAGAAAAGATGGCTTAATTATTATAAGAAGGATTTTGCCCTGGCTTGTGTAGCTCGGTGGATTGAGCGCAGGCCTGCGAACCAAAAGATCGCAGTTTGATTCCCAGTCAGGGCACATGCCTGGGTTGCAGGCCAGTTCCCAGCAGGGGACACACAAGAGGCAACCACACATTGATATTTCTCTCCCTCTCTCCTTCTCTTCCCCTCTAAAGATACAATAAATAAAATCTTTAAGAAAAGAAGGATTTTGTTGGCTTTTAAAATAATTTGGATCAGGCCCTGGCTGGCTTGGCTCAGTGCATTGAGTGCCAACCTGCAAACCAGAGGATCACCAGTTCGATTTCCAGTCAGGGCACATGCCTGGTTTGCAAGCCAGGTCCCTGGTGGGGGGGAGGGTGCAAGAGGCAACCACACATTGACATTTCTCTCCCTGTCTTTCTCCCTCCTTTACCCTGTCTCTAAAAATAAATAAATAAATAAATTATTTTTAAAAATTAAATTTAAAAAATTTAGATCAGGAATATTAGAAACTAGGATATCAAAGTGATTACAGCATCTCTTCAATACTTCTCTGGAGGAAAAACAAAGCATTAAATATGCATTGCTTATTCAGTTGCCCTGTTACTAAGCAAAAGATGGAAATGACTTCTAGAGATGTGTTCAAGATCTAGAGAATTAAACACAAAATGTAAAAATTAATCTACCTAGTTTTTACTGATGTATCATTAACACAAAATAATATAGTAACAATACAATGTATAACTCCTTACAAGAAAATTTTATTGGGTTTTGCCTCCACCTATGAACATATCAATGTTTTAATTAAAATGAGAAAATATCATATGATCTCACCTTTAACAGGAACCTAATCAACAGAACAAACAAACAAGCACAATATAACCAAAGACACTGAAATTGAGAAGGGGTTGATAGTCACCAGAGGGGAGAGGGGAGGGAATTTCAGGGGTAAAGGGGAAGAGTTTGGAGCAACAAGCATAAAGGAGACATGGACAAAACTAGTGGGGGTGGAAATGGGAGGAGGGAGGGGAGAGATGGGGCGGTGGGCTGGAATGGGAGCAAAAGACAGAAAACTGTACAAGAACAACTTAAATAAAAAATTTTTTAAAAAATACAGATACATTGTTACTCATGAAGACTTAAAATAAATACTGATGAGTGTCAAAAAAATAAAAAATAAAAATAAACAACACACCCTCAGACACCATGATCAGAAAGGATATAAAATGGCTTACAGAAATTATCTGAGAAATCTGCACCCCTTTCCCTGGAAGATCCTGAATATTCCTCCCCCTTATCAAATACCCTATCCCCCGCCACCAATTAAATGAACCTCAATAAAGGAAGCAAATTCCACTAAAAGCAGGCCTTTTCTGTCTCACTGCTTCACTAATAAATTCACTTTCACTTTAAACTGTAAAAAAAAAAAAAAAAGATAAGCCATCCTGTTTTTGTTGCTCATTTTTAGTTTTTTTTTAAATAAAAAAGTACAGAATAGTAACCACATTTTCTAGGTAAGCAGTAAATTTTAAACTTATTTTTATCAATAACTTGTTCCCCAAAAGATTTCAGGTGGTATATAATTTAAAACATATAATAAATAATTAGGAATAGAAAATCAAAAGCCATTTAGAAGGAGAAAAAAGGAAATAAACCACCTAAATTAATATATTGTAATTACTACAGCTGACTATTAAATTATCTCTAAGCTTTTTCATATTGGATACAAAAAGAAAAACAATAATTGCATAATTCCTTTTTATTTGATCACAGTAAACCATCTTTTTGAGTAAAATTTTCAGACTAATTTTTTAACTAAAATATGCTTAATTTTTGTATTATTTTGTAGAGGTATAGAAAACAGTAAAGTTCATAAATCTTGGTGCATTCTGCAAAGTGAACACACGCATGTGTGTTCACACAGCCCAGCTCTAGATACAGAACACAACCAGCACCGCCTGCTCCCTGCCCAAAGAAAAGAGCGAAAAGGGAACTTGAAGGAATATCTGCATTGATGAGTTTGGAATTCGGTAAAGAATAATGACAGCAAGGGGGACATTTTCTGCCACTAAAGAGGTGGCAGAAAAGTCAGGAAAATGTAGTTTTGGGAACCAAGAGGATGTTTTCAAGAAAGAAAAAGGTATAAATCATTGTCAAATGCTACTAGAGAGGTAAAGAAACCTAAGAAAGTATAGCTTGATTTGAAGAATGGTAGGTCCTTGGTGACCTTCAAAAGACTAAATTAAATAATATGATGAGAGTGGAAACAGGCTATGGGAAATTAAAATATGAATTGGGCCTTCACTGGTGTGGCTCAGTGGATTGGGCATCATCCTGCATACAGGTCGCCAGTTTAATCCCAGCCAGGGCGCATGGCTGCATTGTGGGCTAGGTCCCCCCTGCCGAGGACGTGCTGAGAAGCAACCATTCAATGTTTCACATATTGATGTTTCTCTCCCTTTCTTTCTCCTTCCCTTTCTCTCTAAAAATAAATAAATAAAATCTTTTTGTTTTTAAGTGAATTGGGGGTGAGCAACTGGAGACCAAATGTGAATGATCTTGTTGGGAAAGATTTTATATATTTTTTTACTAGAAATGAAAAAGTCAGTATAAGAATAAGAAAAAAATCAATATACAGAAGATAAATAATAGAAATCTGGAGGAGTTTCAAGGGGAAGGGAAACATACAAAATGGGATAAATAATTGCAAATCAGGTATCTGATAAGGGGTTAATATAAAAATATAGAGATACTTGCTTACCCACATTTATTATAGATTATTCAGAATAGCCAAGAGGTGGAAGCGACCCAAATGTCCTTCAACAGATTAATGAATAAAGAAAACATAGTATATACATAAAACAATATCATTAAGCCTTTAAAAAGAAGAAAAGCCTGTAACATGCTAGAAAAGGGATGATTCTTGAGAACATTATGCTAAATAAAATAAACCAGTCACAATAACATACATACTATATGAGTTTATGAGATCTAAAGTATTTAAACACACAGAAACAGAAAGTAGGATGGGTTGTTGCCAGGGGCTGGGGGAAATAGGATGCTGGTCTCCAGTGGGCATAAAGTATCTATTTGCAAGATGATTAAGTTCTAGAGATGGTACACAACAATGTAAATACATGTAATACTTCAAAATGGGCTAAGGTTAAAAAAAAACTAGTAGTCATATAAAAACGATAATTTCAAATGTTTGTGATTTCTCAAAATACCCTAAATGGTCTCGTAGATTGCAAGTAAATGTTGTAAAACAGATTTATAAAATAAGTATTTAAAAGGATAATTGTTTAAACAAAAATATTAATTTGTACAGAGTTTATAACATATCTAAAAGTAAAATGTATGCCAACAATTATGTAATGACTGGGAGGGGAGAAATGAACAGTTCTTAAACTATACCTGATGTACCTGAAGTGGTATAATATCTCTTGAAGACAGCCTGTGAAAAGTTAAAGATGTATACTATAAACACTAAAGCAACCAGCAAAATAACACAGCAAAGAGCTATAGATAATCTTCATGATAAAAACACTTAACAGACTAGGAATAGAAAGGAACTTCCTAAACCCAATAAAGTGCATCTATAAAAACTCAAAACTAATATCCTAACTTACTGGTAAATGTTTTTCTTTTGAGATCAAGGACAAGACAAGGATGTCTATTCTCACCACTTCTATTAACCATTGTACTGGAAATTCTAGCCAGGGCAATTAGGCAAGAAAATAAAAGGCATCTGGATTGGAAAAGAAGAAAAAGTACATGTATTTGCAGATGATAAGATCTTATAGAGATCTTATAGAGAAAATCATAAGGAATCCATTAAAAAAAAACTAAAACTAATAAATGCATTTAGCAATGCTCCAGGATACAAGATCAATGTATAAAAATCAATTGTATTTCTAAACATTATCAGTGAGCAAACTGAAAATTAAATTATTAAAACAGTTTTATTTACAATACCATAGAAAAGAATAAAATGCTTTGAAATAAATTTAACAAAAATGCAAAACTTTTGTTCTGAGAACTACAAAACACTATGAAAGCAATTTCAAAAGTACTAAATGTTACTGAGCACCAAATTTGGAGGCCTCACACTTTTTTATTTTAAAACTTACTAGAAAAGATATCTCCAGTGACTTCCAAGTCAAGATGAAGGTGTAGATAAACATTGCTTGCTACCTTGCACAATCATATCAAAATCACAACTAAACTATAGAACCATTATTCAGAACCATCAGAAATCGACCTGAATGGAAGTCCTATAACTATGGAATTAAAAGAGAAACTATAATGTGACTGGTAAGAGGAGAGAACATGCAGAATAAGCTGGTCACATACCCACATATGGCAGCTAAAAATCAGGAGGGATATGTCAGAAGCAAGGGGTCCCAGCCCCACACCAGGCCTACCAGCCCAGGGCTCCAATGCCAGGAAGAGAAGTCACCAAAATTTCTGGCTGCAAAAACCAGAGAGGATTGAGGCTGTGGAAGACAGAAACTTCTGAAGTCCTTGGCAGATCCTATTAAAGGGCCCACACAGAGACAGACTCACTCCCTCTGAGCTCCAGTATTGTGGCAGCTTAGTGAAAGGCACCAGAGACATTCAGGGAGGAACTGAATTGTCCAGCACCAGGATGAGAGCTAGGGGGCAGCTTTTTCTCAGAAGTGCTGACAGAAGCCACTGAGCCCTCCCCTGGCAGAGCTGGCAGGTGGGAGCCATATCTAACATTCCATCAACCTGGCTCACACTGTTTGCCCCACTCTGGTGATTTCTCTGAGACCCTGCCCCACCCAATTTTGGGGCCCACATAAACTTTCCAGTGGCTTTTCCACATGAATGACTTGTTGAACCTGTGCTTCAGATTTTCTTAAATTATCTCACACAAGTAGCACCCCATACCTCTTGCCAAGTTGCCCCACTAGCATCAGCCAGCCTTGGTTCACAGCTTGGCCTTGAAAGGGCACTTCTAAGTCCACCACAAGTAGCAGCCATCTGAGGATCACTTAATAGCTTATGCTATATGACCCCAGACAGAACACAAGCAGTGGCTGATCTTGGATGTGACAACAGTAATCAAGGGTCAACTATAAGAGGAGGTTGTACACATCCCACAGAGTAAGTACACCTTGAATACCCAGCTTGGGTAATAGGGGAGGCTGTGCCATGGGACCATACAGGACAGCTACTACATTGGGCCACTCTACCTAATACATAGAAACAAACTGAAGGAGGCTGCCAAAATAAGGAAACAAAGAAACATGGCCCAAATGAAAGAACAGAACAAAACTCCAGAAAAAGTACTAAACAAAATGGAGATAAGCAATCTGCTAGATGCAAAGTTCAAAACACTGGTTATAAGGACACTCAAGGAACTTAGGACCTCAATATGACAGAGGGTTCATGCAAAATCACTGGAGAACGCAGGGGTCAGGGAGAAAACCCCAAGGCAGAATTGAAGATTAGCAGTGGCTTGACCTCCCTTCGAAGGGAGGGGCCAGGGGAGGGAAATTGCCAGAGGCAGCTGGGCAACTTCTGGGCAGCTTGGCAGAAGGGAGCTTGTACAGAGCATGTGTGACTGGAGACTTTGCTCCCTTATGGAGCATGGTGGCTGGAAAAGGAGCAAAGGCAAACATGGCCGACATTAGCTCTCATTGGTTAGAAACTGGACTTTTAGATGGAATGCATTGGGAAGCACAAGGTCTGTCAGCTCTTTCCCCTCCCCTGGCCACCCTGGTTGGCCGCAGGGAGCCTGGGTCCCTGAGACCGCAGCTTCCTTGGAGACCAAGTGTCCAAGCTCCAGGGAACCTGCAGTCTCAGGAACCCGTCCCACACAAAAAGGGGCAGTGCTAGCTGAACCATGGTTGGGAACCTACTGCAGTTAGCTGCATTTCATAAAGAACAGTACTTTTAGGAGTGGGAAACAGATTTCAGGTGCATTCCTGAACTGACCGAGGGTGTCAGGGCTGTTTGCCTTTGGGTATTTTAAAGGGAATGGGGCCTTGAGGCAAAAACCTGCCACTATTCCAAAACTATATAACCTTTAAATAAACAACCCCTTTCCTTTTTGCCAAACTCCTGTCTTCAGAGTTATGCCTCTACGCAGCAAGCAATAGATAGTCACTAACTGTTCTGGAACAGCACAAGGCTGTCCAGTAACAACAACAGCATAAAAAATATCCAGTCAGAAATAAAGAACACATTAATTGAAACAAAGAACAATTCACATGGAAACAACAGAAGAGTGGATGAACCTGAGAATCAAATCAGCAATTTGAAATATAAGGAAGCAAAAAACACCCAATCAGAACAGCAAGAAGAAAAAAGAATCAAAAAAAAAATAAGGATAGTGTAAGGAACCTCTGGGACAACTTCAAGTATACCAAGATTTGTATCATAGGGCTGCCAGAAAGAGAAGAGAGAAAGCAAGACGTTGGAAAGCTATTTGAAAAAGTAATGATAGAAAACTTCCCTAATTTGATAGAGGAAATAGACATGCAAGTCCAGGAAGCACAAAGAGTCTCACTCCAAGATGGATGCAAGATGGTTGCAAAGAGGCTCACTCCAAGACACATAATAATTAAAATGCCAAAGGTTAAAGATAAAGAGAGAATCTTAAAAGCAGCAAGAGAAAAGCAGTTGGTTACCTGCAAGGGAGCCCCCATGTGACTGTCAGCTGATTTCTCAACAGAAACTTTGCAAGCTAGGAGGGATTGGCAAGAAATATTCAAAGTCGTGAAAAGCAGGGACCTACAACCAAGATTACTCTACCCAGGAGAGCTATCATTTAGAATCGAAGGTCAGATAAAGAGCTTTCCAGACAATAAAAAGATAAAGAAGTATCATAACCAAACCAGCATTATACAAAATGTTAGAGTCTTATTTAAGAAGAAGAAGATCAAAAATATGAACAATAAAATGGCAACAAATACATGTAGATCAACAATTGAATAAAAAATAAATAAATAAGCAGAACAGAGACAGAATCATAGATAGAGAGAATATTTTGATGGTTGCCAGATGGTAGGGGGGTCAAGGGGGTGGATGAAAAAGGTGAAAGGATTAAGTACAAATTAGAAGTTACAGAGATAATCACGAGGATGTAAAGCACAGCATAGGAAATAGAGTAGTCAAAGAACACATGCATGATGCATGGACATGGACAACAGTGTGGGGATCGCCAGAGCCAGCAGGGCAAGGCTTGGTGGAGGGACACAATGGGGAAAAATTGGGACAACTGTAATAGCATAATCAATAAAATATTTTAAAATAAAAATTTAAAAATAAATAAAACTTACTAGAAAACTACATTAATTATGACATTCTGGTAGTGGCATTAAGGGTAGACATATAGATCAATGGAAAAGAATACAGAGTCCAGGAACCTGATCAACCGAACAAGCAAGCAAATTATAATCAAAGACACTGAAATTGAGAGCAGGGTGATGGTGACCAGAGGGGAGAGGGAAGGAAATTTTAGGGGAAAAGGGTAAAGGGTTTGCAGGAGCAATTATAGAGGACATATGGACAATAACATGGGGGGGCGTGGGGGCAGGAGCGGGGAGGGCTGGGGAGTTGGACTGGGGTGGGAAGGAAAGGCAGAAAACTGTACTTGAACAATTAAAAAATGTGGAAAATATTAATAAATAAATAAATAAAAGTACAATTCAATTTTTAAAAAGGAGAATAGAGAGTCCAGAAATAAACCTTCACATTTATGGACAATTCATTTTTTTTTTTTACTCCTCCCCCAAGGATATGTGAATTGAATTCTAAAGAAAGAGAGAGAAATAGCAATTTGTTGCCTCTTGCACATTTCCCCACTGGGGACTGAACTTACAACCCAGGAGTGTGCCCTGACAAAGAATTGAACCCACAACCTTTTGGTTTGCAGAATGTTGCCCAACCAACTGAGCCACCCTGGCCAGGGCATATTCCACTGACTTTTGACAAGGCTGTCAAAACAATTCAATGGAGGGAAAAAATAGCCTTTTCAACAAGTGGTGTTGAGAAAACTAGGTATGTACATGCAAAAGGATGAAGTTGGACTCCTACATCACACTATAATGTTAATACAAAAATTTACTGAATGGTCAAAGACCTAAATACAGGATAAGGCAAAAGTGGGTTTATAGTGATAAATATGCAAAACACAAAATTTATTCTTGTATCATTATTTATTATTGTATAATTTTCCATACTAACAACTATAAACCTACTTTTTCCCCACCCTGTATGAGAGTCAAAACTATAGAGCTCTTAGGAAAAGGCATAGGGAAAAAATCTTCATGATATTGAATTTAACAATGATTTCTTGGATATGATTCCAAAACCATAGGTATCAAGTGAAAAAAATAGATAAATGGGACTACGTCAAAATTTAAATGTTTTATAATCAAGCGAGGATGCTATCTATAAAGTGAAAAGACAACCCATTAAATGTGAGAAAATATTTACAAACCATATATATCATGATATTAATATCCAAAATATATAAAGAACTATGACTTAACAACAGCAAACAACACAATTCAAAATGGGCAAAATACTTGAATAGACATTTCTCTAAGAAAAATGTACAAATAGCCTGTAGCACATGAAAAGACATTCAACACCACTAGTCATTTGAAGAATGCAAATCCAAACAACAAAGAGATATCATTTCACTTAGATATCCTAAGTAGTATCACACTACTTAGGGTAGCTATTATGAAAGGAGAGAGAGAGAGAGAGAGAGAGAGTGAGTAGTAACAAATATTGGCATGGGTATAGAGAAATTGGAATCCTTGTGCGTGGCTGGTGGGAATGTAAAATTGTATAGCTACTTGAAAAAGTTTAATGGTTCTTCAAAAACTTAAACATAGAATCACCATGTCATCCAGCAATTCCATTTCTAGGTACATACTCAAAAGAATTGTAAGCAAGAACTCAAACATAATTTCTAATGTTCATTGCAGCATTATTGGCAATTGGTAAAAGGTGGAAACAATCCAAATGACCATCAACAGATGAATAGATAAACAAAATGTGGTATATACATACAATGAAATATTATTCATTCTTTAAAAAGAATGCAGTTTGGATACATAAACATGGATGAACATTAAAAACATGATGCTAAGTGAAATAAGCTAAACACAAAAGGAAAAATACTGCATGATTCCATTTATAAGAGCCACCTAAAGTAGTCAAATTCATTGAGAGAAAGTAGAACAAAGGTTATCAGGGGCTGGAAAAGGGTGAAATTGGGAATACGAGTCTGATGGGTAGAGTTGCTGTTTGAAACAATGAAAAAGTTCTGGAAATAGATAGTGATGATGACTATACAACATTTTGGATGTGCTTAATGCCATTGACTTTATACTTAAAAATGATTAAAATAGTAAATTTTATATTATCTGTATTTTATCACAATAAAAATGAAGCAATTATACCTTCAGTTCCCTTATTCTGAGCAACTAGATGGATGACCTCACCCCAGAAGATGACTGGAGGTAATTCTGTGGAAGAAGTCAGACTTTGTAGACTGGAAGGTACAAAGCATAATTGGGGGCAGGACCACCATACTGAAACAGAGTAATTTCATATTGAGTCTTCATTTCTCTTTTCCAACTCACTTTCCAGAGTGCTGGCACCAGACTGAAGATACCCACCAACAGGGAGACTGAAGGAGATACCCTTTGGAGTATCAGAGCAGTTCCAGAGACATCAGGGGTTCCCCAACTAAACAGCCCAGACAGTTCACCCATCAGTGAAACTCTCAGTCAGTAAGGCCCACCTGTGTACACAGATTCATATTCTGCACTATTAGAAAGGACAAGACAGTTAGAGGAAAGCTACTAAAACAGAGAAAAAACAAACAAATAGGTAACTTGGAGGAAACAGCAATTATATAAGGAGAAAAAGTTGGGAATGAAGTATATGATTAATATTCTCAGAGATATAAAGGCAAGATGTTACATAAAAATATTCAGAGAGTTCTGAGAAATTAAAAACACAATAGCAGAAATGAAAACTAGAAAATAATGAGGAAAGCTCCCAGAATATAGTACAAAAGTACAGATCTGAAATAGGTCAGGCCCTGGCTGGTGTGGCTCAGTTAGTTGGAGCATCATTCCCTAACCAAAAGGTGGTAGGCTCGATTCCCAGTCAGGGCACATACCTAGGTTGTGGGTTCCATCCTCCCTCCGAGTGTGAGTGATACCCCATCCAGGTGTGAACAGGAGGCAACTAACAGATGCTTCTCTCTCACATTGATGTTTCTCTCTCTCCCTACCTCTCTCCGTCCTCTTTCTAAAAGCAATGAAAGAATGTCATTAAGTGAGGGTTAAAAAAGTAAGTCAGAAAATTAGAGGACAAATCAGGAGATCTAACATACAAATAACAGGGCTCCAGAGAGAACAGAGAAAACAAATTTACTGCAATAAAGTGATTTTTTTTTAAAAGTCTCTAAAATGAAGGACATGAGATTTGAGATTGAAATGTTCTACTGAGTGCCCAGCAAAATGGTTGAAAATTAAACCATATCAAGATGTAGGAAGTTTCAAAATAATAAAGACAAACAAAAATCCTACAAGTTTCTTTTTTTAAATTTTATTTTAATTGTTGTTCTTATACAAGTTTCTAGAAAGAGAAAAAAAGGTCCTATAACAAGCGAACAAAAACAGAATGGCAGCAGAATTATATGGCAACAGTGGATGCGAGAAAGACAATGATGCAATGAATTTGAAATTCTGAGGACATTCCCTGGCTGGTGTGGCTCAGTTTGTTGGGTGTTGTCCCACAAACCCAAAGGTCTGAGGTTTGATTCCCAGTCAGGGCACATAACTAGGTTGCAGATTCGGTCTCCAGATGGAGCACATACAAAAGGCAGCCAATCGATGTTTCTCTCACACCGATATTTCTCTCCCTCTCTTTCTCCCTCCCTTCCCTTCTATCTAAAATCAATGAGCTTGTCTATGGGTGAGGATAAAAAAAATTCTGAGGAAAAGAAATTATTTCCAATCTAGAGTTATTTATCCAGCTAGGCCTCTACTTTGATAGAGAATAAAATAAAGACACTTGCAAATCTGTAAGGACTTGGACATTTTATCTCCCATAGACCATTTCTCAAAGTGCTACTGGAGATATGCTCCACCAAATAATGAGTAAACCAAGAAAGAGAAAAAGATGGATTAACAAGTTAGGGATCCAACATAGGAGAGAGGTACCACGGTGAAGCGAAGTCCTTAGACAACAGCTGTGCAGCCACAGGCCTAGAGAGCAACCGACCAGTCCAGGCTCTCTGAAAGGCACTCTGTAGAAAAGGTGAAACTGGTAGAATCCCTCATGTGTTTGGACATACTAAGAAATTTACACAAGGATGAAGAGTTGGGAATTAATAAGTGATAAGGACATTAAGAATCAAGCAAACTGAAAAACAAGGCAATTATTAACTCCAGAAGAGAAAAGTGACCATAGGATATTACATAGTGCAGCTGTCATAGTCACGATAATGTAAAATGCTCCAGCCAAAATTACAGCAATTAGAGGGGGCAGTTAGTATATGTGAGATGGTGAGCATGAATGCTAACCAAATTCTCATCTTCCATAGTAGAAAATCGACATATGATAACAAAAATTGAAAAATAAATAACAGCAAAAAAAATAAGCATTTGGTTATACGGTTGTAAAAAGTAAATTATCAGCCAAAAGAGGTGAAAGTGGCTGCCTCTGGGGTATAGTGGAGGCAGATAGGGTACCTTGTATTTGGTTGCAAGCCTTGTAGAACTATTTAACTCTGTAAAATAATGAACATTGAGTTTTCATAAAATTAACACAACAAAAAGCCTTTTTTTTTATATGGCTGCAAAAACAACACAGAAGCAACCTCAGGCTACAAATAAAACTCTAGATTTTCCCATTTGCTAGCAAATCAATCTTTTCTGAATTTGATTTCCTCACCTGAAAAATTGAGTATACAGAGATCTGTCCATAAAGTATCCAGCCATGTAATATGAAAAATAGAGACATTTATTTAAGAAGATACAAGAAACATTGTACAAAGGACAATGACACCTTAGTACCCTTCAAAGTAGGTACTTTGAGACCTCACACAGTTCTCCCAATCACCATCAGCTGCCCTGTTGTATTTTCATGAATCTCATCCACAGTCTGAAATCTCTTCCCTTTCAAAGGTGATTTTAGTTTTGGGAAAAGCCAGAAATCGCAGGGCAACAAATCTGGGCTGTAGGGGGGCTGAGTCACCTGGGTGATTTGATGTTTCACCAAAAATCTCTGCATGAGGTGTGATGCATGAGCAGGGGTGGTGTCATCATGAAGCTGCCAATCACCAGTTGCCCACAGCTGCAGCCTTCCAAATCATCACAATAGTTTCCGCAGAGGAATATTCAAGCTTAATGCAAAATCTGATGCAGATTTGTTGCTCTACTCACTCAGTCATTTTGAACGTGACAACCACACAGTGCACATGCTCACTCAACAGCTCTACTACCCCCACTGACTAATACAGTGAAATTATCATTGTTCACACATGTGCATTCCAGTCCCTGCTGCACAAACTGCTCTCTTTGTATTAACAATGGCTGGCCTTTTCCCCCTACAGACCTTGGATAAATTGAAATAGATTGTGAATACAACAGTGCTTAGAAACTACAAGAGTTGTTTAATAACAACAATAATAAAAACTTAGAATCCAAAACTGGGAATCCTCAACATTCATTTACTCAATCACGTTGTGTGTGTGTAGTAGGGAGCGGACACGCTAAGCATAAGTACTGTGTGAAACCAGCGCCCTTACCTTCAACTCACCTGTCCAATACCAGCTCCCTCCCCTACCTATTCCTTAAGGTGATTATTCTTTGGGCTCCGGTGCTAGACTTTTCTGAATTCAGAGTCCCGCTGTACCACTTCCTACCTGTTATGGCCTCAGACAATTTCTTTAGCTATTTCTGAATCTGTTTCCTTACCAGAGAATAGTAAAGTCTCTCTTGTGAAACTGATGTAAGGAACAAAGGAGAGATTAAGGGCAAGAGCTTTTTGCTTTAGTCAGTTACTAATCACAGCTGGTGGCTTCTAGGGCACGCAGGACCCCTGGGGCTGGCGAGAAGCCTGCAGAGAGCTGCTGGGGGCGGAGGATCTCTAGTCACTATGGCAACCGGAGACGCCTCGCATTCTCCCGCAGCCTGCGGCAGAGCTGACAAGGCCAGTGGCAAAGACACTGGCCGCAGGAGGGGTGGAGTAGGTGGTGGTAATGACTACCCTGGTGGCGCCTGAGGCGAGCCCCGGCAGGGAGCAGCCTCCGCAAGAGGCCGGGCTGGGGTGCGAAGCTCGCAGGGAGCCCAGCTCCGGAGGCCCCCAGGAGTCCCGCAAACAATGTGTATTCCCCAGCAGCTTCGGACCCTGCGCAGAGGGACGTGCAGTGTGGAGAACCGGTGAGAAGGGAACGGGAAACCGGAGTGAGAATGACTGAGCCGAGAAGCTTTTGGAGGGAGGGGATGGAGCTGCTGTTTTGGCAAAGGGAGAGGTGATGACACTGTGGCAGAAAGCATCCAGTCCATTTCCCCAGGTAGCCTGAAACTTAACTGGTAGCAACATTGGCCTGGAAGGTATTGAAAAAAATGTATATGTAAAATTTATAAAAATATAAAATTATTAAACTATTATATATAATATTTACTTAAAATATATAATAAAATGTAGAAATTTTATACAGGGAAACATGTAGATCATTTTTGCCAATCCTTCATTTTACAGACCAGGAAACTGAAGTCTAGAAAAAAGGAAGTGATATGACTACTGTCACTCAGTGCTGGAGAAATACTTAAACTCTCATCTCTTGGACTTTCCGCCATACATTATTACCTAATCTTTCTAGAACCTCACAATTATAGGCCACCTTGTAACACACTGCTGTCCCCTCTCTGCCCTGCCAAACGCACAGACAGTACCCAAATACGTAAAGGCAGTTCTGGTCCACAGTTACAACCGACATTGTAACTTGAGTCCACGCCAGATTGCAGCACTCATCCATATAGTTCCATGAATTTACAGGTACTTCACAGACCCTGGATCCCCACAGGTTTTCAGTAGGTGCTAAGGAATGAGGATGGTGAAAATAATAAGCAGAGAGGAACTCAAGCGGTTGCCAGCCCTTCTGAGGCATCTCCTTGTTGCCTCTATAGAAAACTGTCGCCGTTCCACTAAGTCCCTCTGTGCTCAGCCATCCCCAGGAGGAGGGGTTGGGCTGAAGAGGCTCAGCTCTCCTGCCCCAGGGGATCACACACCATCCTCACGCAAGACCTCTCATCAAGAAGTCACAGAACCTCTGCCTCCTAGTGAAAGGGCATCTTCCATCGGCATCAGCCCTAATGTGACTGATTATGATACTTCATTTCTTTTATTACTATTATCAACAGCATGCAGAGGCCTTAGAGCAACTGAATTCAATATATTAAAGTGTTTAGTATGTTTAAGTAATTCCTTATCTTGACAAAATTCTATCTGGGAATTTTCTCATTAAAGATGCTAGAATTTAAGGTTTCTTTATTCCTGCAGTTGTAAAAGGTAGAACTAACTAATGATTCACTCATGGACTCAACAAATACTGAGTCTTTACTGCATGCTAGGCATTGGGCAAGTTGCAGGGGAGTGATGAATTGTGAGGCAAGAGTGTAAACTATCTGGAGCTCACAAAGTCAGGGCATGGGAATATACAGTTCCTTCCTCAGCCTCCCTGAAAGCCTCCTTTTAGGGCCTCAGCCTAAGCAGAAACAGGCTGTTCACACCCACACAAAGTACTCATTCAATTTTCAAATGTTTTTTGGAAAAGTCTTTATTTTTTGGAAAGGTCTTCAGTTACTCTACAGCTTCAACTCCCTAGTCACAAATATGCTCTTAAATATACACAGATAAAATGTAGTCTTTCACGTTGAAATTATATAATTCCATCCTTGAAAAATAAAAATGTTTAATTTCAGCACCCATCAGTCTTCACAGACTTCAGTGCTACCTTTGAAATAATTTATAGCACATTCCTCATGATGGCTGATCTCTTCCAATATTCTCCACTTTTTTAAACCACTGAATCCAGTATTCTAGATATGATCAGAATAGAATAGTGTGGTAGGACTATAACCTCCTTTGATCTGAACATTATTAGCTATTTTGGCAGACACATTATATTATTAACACATTTAACAAATGCAGTCTATGACATCCATAGTTTCTCTTCCCCTCCTCTGTACATTTGAAAATACTTGAGCCAGGCCTTTTCTATCCTATACTTATGCAGTTCATTTGTTTGTCCCAAATACATGTTGTTGTAGTTATCCCCATCATCATTCCAGATATAGAAGTTGCCCTTTGAGACTTGAGTTTGCCATGCATCAAGTTTGTGCCATTCTCACATTTGTCAGGTTCGCTGGCAGTTCCCACATCCAAATTAGCAAATTAGAGGATCTCAACCAGTCCAAGAAGAGTCTCTAATAGCCCCTGACCTGTCGGTCAGCATCTTTGGTGTGGGCATTCCGTGTCCTACAAATGCACTTTATCCAATGCCTTGCTGAAATGCAGATACATTGTGGGTACAGCTCACTAACCTAGCTTGTTTAATAATTTGGGTTTGGAAGAGTCAGGTAGGCAAGGCTTTTACTTTTTTGATGAGTTTTGTGACATGGGAGTTACTTTTTCACCTGTAAAATAGGAATAATTATATCTACCCATAGGGTAATTGTGAGAAAGAAAGATAACATATATAAGATGTTTAGGGCATGGTAGCATTTAATAAATTACAGCAATTGTTATTAGCTCCTAACTAAAAAAGAAAGAATAGTTGAGTTGGGAATAATAATGTCTTCAGCAGTCCTTATCACGTAGTAAACACAGCTCCTCACTGTACTCACAGTCAAGCTGTTGACCAATTCATTCAGAATGTTGGTGAAGATCAACATTAAGCTGTTGCTAGTTGTTTTTTTTTTCTCTCTCTTTCTTTCCTTCCTTCCTTCCTTCCTTTTTTGAAGCAGGGAATGTATGCCTATACTGGCTCTTTTCTACTCTCATTTTGTACAGTTCCTCAAAACCTTTAGTGATTTCCTCTGCAAATTCTTGAAGCAGCAGGGCTGAAATGTGTCAGAAGACTTGAACTTAGGGCAGATGATCTCTTCCTTTCTACTCACTTGTTTTTAGGCTTTTCTTCCTCCTTAGCCACATTTCTTAAAACCTTTTCTGCCTAAACTTTAACCAAAAAAGTTTATCCTGAAATTAAATTGGAGTAATGCTGATCCCATCTCTCATTCATATGACTCCT
This sequence comes from Anoura caudifer, assembly GCA_004027475.1. Taxonomy (NCBI): domain Eukaryota; kingdom Metazoa; phylum Chordata; class Mammalia; order Chiroptera; family Phyllostomidae; genus Anoura; species Anoura caudifer. The sequence continues at coordinate 96,638 of PVKU01005965.1, forward strand.
AGGTCTTGGGTGGGGAAACAAGAGTGAGAGGTACAAAGTATCTCTACCGTGTCTGTGTCTAAAGGTGTGTGTGGGTCTTCATGACCAGGGATAACCCGGGACCACAGCCTGAAGCAGCAGGTCTCTTGCCCCATTTGGGCCAGCCTGCACATAAGCCAAATTTATTCACATGTGTTCTTTACTGATTAGTCTGGAAAAGATGAGACACCTGCCATGTCTTTGTGAGTTTAAAGTCAAGTCTTGAATAGCTAAAGTACTTGGTTGTTTAGGTTTTCCATGGTTCTTTGCATTGAGCTTTTGAGTACTGAGACTAGAAGTACTAGTTTCCTGACACTCACAAGGCTACACTGGCAGACATGCACACAGAATGGCCTTGAGCTCTATCTAATTTAACAATGCTTAGTTCTATTTGAACACACATTTGCTGAGTGTCTATTATGCCAAACTCTGTTCTAGGACTCTGCTGACTGAATAGACATCCCTGCCCTTAGGGTATTTATGGTCTTGTAAGGAAGACATATATTAAACTAATCATTACACAAGTAATTGTCTATAAACTAAATGATACCATAGATAAATGCAATAAGTGAAATAAAAGAAAAGAGGAAAGTAGTATGAGAAGAAGAAATCAGGGGCATTTCAGGAATGTGGAGTCCATGAACATTTTCCTCAAGAACTGAAATTTAAGACTACACCTGAAATTTGAGTAGAAGTTACCCAGGGAAACAATTAGGAGACAGTTTAGGCAGAGAATAGAGAATATGGGAATGGGTAGAAGAGCCATGTTGGAGTTTAGAGAATGAGAGAAAAGCCGGTAGGAGAGATTGAAGAGACGGACAGGGTCAGATAACACAGAGCTGAAGAAATATAACTCAGGTACTTAGAACAAATGATACAGTTCTCCACTATTGCAGAGAGTTCCTCCAGGGTCAGGTTTAGAGGCCAGCACAGTCATTTGTCCATAAGTGGTTCCCTACTACAATTTAGGTTCAGCCTCTAAAAAAACGATTATTAAATAATGGTGAGGCTGTTCTGTTATATATCTGGATTGTAGACTCCATGCACACATCTGAATTATTCATGGCTATGTCCATTGCCCCTACCTAGCCAAATGCCTGGCACAGAGTAGGCCTTTAATAAGAATTTATTGAATAAATGGAAGTTTTCTTGAAGCTAATGAAGACATTAGCTTCTTCATAATACCTAGAAGAGGTGTCTTAAACTACCCCAAAAGTTGGAATTATATGGAAGTGTGAAGTACCAAAAAAGAACCAGAAGCCAGAATGAAAGAGATCTTCTGAAAATAGTCTGCAAGGAAAATCATCTGCATTTGTATAGAAAGATACATCTTTTAAAAAAAAAGATATTCATGTAGGTGTAATGGCTAGAAGGTTGGGAAGAATTTATTATACATACCAATTTTGTTGATGTTTTCATAGGGAAGAAATTTTTATATTGTGAGCCACATAAGAGAATTAAGGAAGTACTGGAAGAAGAACTTTACATTAAGAAAGATGAATGCCACATTAAAAATCCACCTACAGGTAATCTCAGTGACAAAGGAAGTATATTTGTTTAATGGATATAAAATTGCCTATTTTATATTAGAATGATTATTTATTGCAAAACCATGACTTTCAAGAGAAAAATGGGTCTTTTGGGAAATTATTGAGCTAATTTTGTAATTATTTGCCTATGTCCAAATAAGTTGTTATATTTAGGGAAAAAATGAGTTAGGTATCAGTATCTGCAATGCTGTCCCATATTTTTGGAAGAGTTATTTCTATTTAATGACAAACAGAATTTTTCTCTAAGTGTCTGAAGAGCACAATAGCATCTTCAGTCTTTATCAGTATAGGTATGACCAATAACAGTCGTTTCCAAAGTTTAGATTTCATCAGAATTGCTGAGGGGCCTATTAAAAGCAGATTGCTTGGAACTGGCTCAGTAGGTCTCAGGTAGGGTTCAAGAATTTACATTTCCATCAAGTTCTGAGATGATGAGGCTGCAAGTCCAGGGACCCCACTTTGCAAATGCCTGGCCCAGAAGAATTTAAGTCATTTAAATAGGTCAACTCATCCAAGGATTTTGTTGCACATACACATAGTCTGTGAGTTCCGTGGCATTTACAGCTTTCACTGATGCTTCAACTTGGGAAAAGATATGCTCTAGAATCCTGAGAATTCCTCACAGATGTTATTTTGAAACTGCTGGAGCCCCCCGTTCTCACAGTTCTTTCTCGGTAACTACTAGGATCATACTTCATGCTCTTCAAATCAACAGGTTTTTACTGCAACTCTCTTGGGTACCAGCTTTGCCAGAAGAAATAAAAAATTATAAAACATGACTCCTCTACTCAGAGAGCTTCACATTTTCTGAGGACGATTGTTGAACACACAGCGGGTCCTGCCCACATCCTCTAAAAATTCCTAGGCGCAGATGCTGCAGGCCCGAGGTACATCGTTTCAGACTCCACAACATATCTGCCCTCTTCATACAAAACCAGCCACAGGAACACCATTTGAGGTCTTCTGAATTGCTGGTTCTTACAAAAGTAGAGGCCAGTAAAATGGCCAATTTTGTTCATATGCTATCTTGAAGGAAAGTTTTTTTAATGTTTTATAAACATTTAATTACACATACATATTTTTTACATTTTTTGTATTTTGAAACCAATTAACATTTTAAAAATATTTTTATTGTATTGTTCATCACCATTTATCCCCCCATACGCTCTTCCACCCTCACACACCCCCTCCCCTCTTGAAGGAAAGTTTAAAGTCCAGGTTGAGCTCTATGAATGGATAGAGAATGACCACTTACATGTCTCTCTGAAACCCAGCCTATAGGTACCATTTGCCTGGTGGTTAAAAACCATTTTTTTAAAATCTATACTGTTATATTTGGGTTTTACTTTCATTTATATACTTATAAATTTATTATTTATATACCATTTAGATCTTATATTACTGTTATATACATTAGCAGTGATATACATATCCTTATACATATAAGAATAATCAAACGTATACAATAGGGAATATCATTTGGTTTATAAAAATTCATTTTTCTAAGCTATCTTTTCAAATACGTTCATGTAAAATAGAATGCTTGGGCTGCATTTTTATAACATACACTAGAGGTCGCACAGAGGTGCTATTTTAGCCTAGAAAAATCTTTCAAAGCTGAGACTAGATTTTTTAATGTTTTTTGTTTTTAACTTTTTTTAAAATTTTTTAATCCTCATCCAAGGATATGTTTACTGAGTTTTAGAGCGAGAGGAAGGGAGAGAGACAGAGCGAAACATTGATGGGAGAAAGAAACATCAATTGGTTGCCTCCCTCCTATAGGCACCCTGATTGGGGATGGAACCACAGCCTACACATGTGCCCTGACAGGGAATCAAGCCCACAGCCTTTTGCCATGACCAACTAAGCCACCCGCCCAGGCTTGAAGTTGAGTTTTAAAGGGACTCAATTTACGGGAAACAGAAATTGCTATTTTTTTCCCTCTTTTTCTCCTTATTTTTTAAATGGCTGGAAATCCCAGGTCCTTGGCCACAGCAGGGAACTAGCACCTTGTGAAGGGGACACCTCTTTCAGTTTGGTCTGAGCATGTTGGCAGCCCCGGCCAGCCCCTGGGCCTCCAGTACTGAGCGGCAGTGACACAGTCCTTTAAATCTATGGGGAAAGACATGGCTTCTGTTCCTGGAAAACAAAGCTTGTTACCATATGCCCAAAATTCTGCATAAAACTTGTAGGATTTTATGACTCCTATAGATGCTAAGAATTAGTAAACTTGACCCATGGCCTCTGTCTTAATATATACTATTTCTTAGACAGACCCAAGTCTACCTTAATTCTAGGGACTCCAAGGTACATATGCATGTTTCCAAGCATGTTTGTGTAGTTATATATGCACTGGCTGGGTTTGTTTGAATTTTTAAACAACGTATTTCACATGCTTATGCAATAATATGATTGGTCAAGGTAAAATTTCAAAAAATTTCCAGACTGGACTTCTCTTCAACTATAGATAAAGCACCAAAACATGACCACATAACAAAGTACATGCAGGTAAACTTACTGAAGAGCTTATACCACTTGTGAAGAGGGAGATTTATCCTGAAGTTAAGAAACTTAAATTATAGCATGTTTTACTTGTGACTGAGTTAATGATGACAGTTATGAAAGTGTCTAGAAGTAACAGAGTTAATTATTTACGTGCTTTTTTCTCTTTCTTTTGGTTGAATGACACTGGCAAAAGATAAAAGGTTTATTCTCCTTGGGTTGAATGAAATTGGTAAAAAAAATTAAAAGATCCAGAAGTTAGGTTTTATGGACATCTAAAGTGAACATTGCATTTGTTTTAGAGTATTGTTTGGCCAGCAACAGGGGACTGGGGATAAAGAACTGTTCAGCATTCTGGGACCCTCAGCTGAACGAGCGAGCTTGTCTGTTCTGTGCTTGTGTTGTGACAACAGTTAATAAGAGCTGTGAAGACAATAAAATGCTCAAGAGGTCCTAGGTGATTCCTACTACGTACCCTATTCTTGGGCTTTGCGAATGGCATCAGTGACCACAGGGCTTTTGATTTTCTCCAGGCTCTTCATGTAGAAACATTGGGCTCAGTAAGAAGCACTGGATGCTGGGGTGAAGGGTGGGTGAAACTATATGTAAAATGATGATGGTGATGATGGGAATAACAATAATTATTATTATGGCTATCATTCACAGGATGTCTTCTGGACATACAAATTATCATTTCTCTTAATTCCTACAACAGCCCTGGCTCTTATCATTCCCATTTTGCAAACCTGGAAGCTGAGGCTTAGGGAGGTGCAGTGACTTGTCCATTGTCACACACTGAAACAGCTGATATTTAAATACATGCTTGTCAGAAGCTGATGTCCTTACTCTTAGCCAGTGGGTTATACTGTCTTTCTTTAAAACATAGGGCAATATTTTCTGAGGAAAAAGATTTGAAATTGCATTGGTAGCAAATAGTACCCTCCTCAGTTTAAAAAAAAAAAGTTGACACAATTTTCTTCAGTATCAGCCTCAGTTTAGGTTTCAGCTTGAGGTAAAACCAAGGTTTCAGGGGTATCACACATTCTTGTCATACAAGAACGGCCCGGGATCTACATTAAAGGTTTTCATCATCCTGAATAAAAAGAAATGCAATTTTTTTATCAGATCTTTTGTCAGATGAAAATGGAATTTGTGGCAACTTATGGAACTTTCTGGATAAATAAGAATTTATTGAACATCATCATTGACATATTATTCTTAGTGATTCCCTGAAGACTTCCCACTCTTTACAACCTCTTTGAAAGAAGAAGTAAGCTTGTGAGACATGATTTCTATTTTTCTAAGAACTTCTATAGAGGATTTTGCAGAAATAAATTAATGTTCTAACTTAATGTTTTCAAATTGAGAGGCCTTTTGTATTTTTCTGGCTAAAATCTACAGAACTTTAGTAGTCTATATGATAAATTTGATTAATGAAGCTTACTAGTTTTTTCTTCCATATTTCCTTTTCCAGTGAATTTCAATAATGTCCTGCCAAATACATTCATTTGTCTCTACATGTGTCTTTAATGCATGGAAACTTATTTTTGAGTCTGGTTTATTTATTATGTTTAGTATCAACTCAGAAAATGTAAATTGTTGCTCAGTGAGAGTAGACACATTTATTACTCATTAATTCATTCAACAAAAATGTTTGTGTACCTGCAGTATGCTAGGAATTTACTAGATACCAAAGGCATGTCAAGATAATTACAAAGCTTAGAAGCCAGCAAACATAAATTTAAATCACTTAAATTTTTCTTCCTCTAGTCAAATCCTACCATGTTTACCCAAAGGAGGCATAAATGATATGGCTCCAAACTAGTTTTTCAAGCTCTAGTGTTCATTATACACGGTCCAGAGACAGCGTAACAAAACAAAATATTTTTAAAGGGCGAGCTTCCCTTCCCTGCATGACCAGGCCAGATCCCACTGGCTAAACTTACCAGCACAAAAACATGGTTCAGTAACTTTAAAATTCAGAATAAAAACATACCTGAAAAGGTCTCTGAGTAGAAAGGGCTGGAGGCATGAGAGGGAAACAAAGAAGTAGAATCCCTAGAAGATCTTGAGTTTCAAGAAAGAAAGAATTTAATTCCTTTCTTTTAGCTTTTCTTTTGTGCCTGCTGCCCTTTTCCTTTTTAGCTTCAGCTGCCAACACAGGTCTTTCTGGAGCTGCTCCGCTTCTCTTCCTTCTTCCTCCTGGAACGCATGTGGCCAGAGCTGAGGGAGTTGGATTTCTCTTTAAAGAAGCAGCTGCTTCAAAGGGGATTCTTGCTTCTTTCTATACCTCATTTTCTCCAGTTGAATATATTATCTTTTGTAACTTCTTCACCCAAACATCATATCAGATCAAAGTAGTGGTATTTTTTCCAGCAGCCTCTGCTCTTGAGTACAGTTAGTACTTATGCATAGTGATGCTTTGAGGTTGTTGGTTTGTTTTTTGTTTTTGTTTTTTTTTTTCCATGCATTTCCAAGCATCTGCATTTACATTTCAGGTATTCTCCCTATTAAGTTGTAAACTTCCAGCTATGCCTGTGATAACATCAGAAAGACCACAACTAAATTAGACTAGTACAGTTGTATTTTAATTTGATATGGTTTTGCTACATAGTTCTGCCTCCTGATTTTAAACTGTTTCCCATTTACCAGACCTTCACACAATGGAGAATAAATATAAAACTTACAGGGTTTCTTGCAAAGGGGGTATTTAATAAACATTTGTGGAGTCCTAAATCTGAGACTTTATTACCCAGAGACAGGGGAGCAGCCACCTTCTAGCTCTAAAGAGAATAGAAGAAAAGGAACCTGGTTTGAATGATGGGGGAAGATTAACGTTAGATATAAGGAACAGCTTAAACCTTGTAAATCTTGACAGAAGAAGACTGTGGAGTTTTCCTTGAAGGTCTTTGAAGAAGAAGGAAGGCACTAATCTTGACAGATAACTTTGGCTGCTCCATTCAGGAGAGGCAAGGACTGAGTCAGCTCAGTAACTACTCCTCTAGAAATGGAATCTAAGCCCATGCTTGGACGGGAAAATCATTGCCCCTTTAAAAGTAATAGCTGCTGTTTATTTAGTGCAGAGCACTTGTATCCATTTCCTCCTTCAAGCTAAATATTATTATCCCCATTTCGTAGATGAGGAAACTGAGACATAATGGGTTAATAACTTGCCCAAAGTCACAATTGGTAGGTGGTGGAGCAGAGACTGAAACCAGATCTCCTCTGAACTTCAGGCCATGCCCCTAATGATTACAGGGTATGAGATCCTTCAGGGAGGGATCAGACGTGAGTGTGGATGCCAGTGGACAACTTGGATCTGTGGAAAATATTTGTCATTGAAAGTCGCAGCTTCCAAAATGGGAAAACCAACTTGTGGCACTAACCTGAATTCACTACCTTACTTCACTTGGGTCACAGATTTCTACAAAGTAGATTTTCACCAAGTTTGTGATTACCTCTGAAAAATTTGTGACTCTGAAAAACCTAAATAATTGACCTTAGGGTATGGAGGAAAGCCCAGTGCAATTTATTACTAAACCAATACTTACTGAATGGTATTTAAATCTATAATTTTCCTTGTGCCAATGTACAAACATCATATTCCAAATATTTCGCTATAGTGTTTTCTAGTATTTTGTTTCTTTGAAGGGGAGATTAAAACAGCATTTAGTTTATGGCTTTTATTTATTTTTTAATATATTCTATGTATTATGCCATTACACTTGTCCCATTTTTCCCCTTTATTCCCCTCTACCCTGCACTCCCCCTCCTCCCACCAGCATTCCTCCTCTTTAGTTCATGTCCATGGGTCGTACGTATAAGTTCTTTGGCTTCTCTATTTCCTATACTATTCTTAACCTCCCCCTGTCTATTTTCTACCTACCATTTATGCCTCTTATTCCCTGTACTTCCCCCCCTCATTCTCCCCCTCTTCCTCCCCATGGATAACCCTCCATGTGATCTCCATTTCTGTGATTCTCTTCCCGTTCTAATTGTTTGCTTAGTTCGTTTTTATTTTTGCATTAAGTTCAGTTGTTGGTAGTTGTGAGTTACTTGTCATTTTGCTGTTCATATTTTTTATCTTCTTTTTCTTTGATAAGTCCCTTTAACATTTCATAGAATAAGGGCTTAGTCATGATGAACTCCTTTAACTTGACTTTATCTAGGAAGCACTTTATCTGCCCTTCCCTTCTAAATGATAGCTTTGCTGGATAGAGTAATCTTGGATGTTGGTCCTTGCCTTTCATGACTTTGAACACTTCATTCCAGCCCCTTCTTGCCTGGGAGGTTTCTTTTGAGAAATCAGCCAATAGTCTTATGGAAACTCCTTTGTAAGTAACTGTCTCCTTTTTTCTCACCGCATTTAAGAGTCTCTCTTTATCTTTAATCTTGGATAATGTAATTATGATGTGCCTTGGTGTGTGCTTCCTTGAGTCCAACTTCTTTGGGACTCTCTGAGCTTCCTGAACTTCCTGGAAGTCTATTTCCTTTGTCAAATTGGGAAAGTTCTCCATTATGCTTTCAAACAAGTTTTCAAGTTCTTGATCTTCGTATTCTCCTTCTGGCACCCCTATGACTCGGATGTTGGAACATTTAAAGTTGTCCTGGAGGTTCGTAAGCCTCTCCTCATTTTTTCGAATTCTTGTTTCTTCATTTCGTTGTGATTGAATGTTTATTTCTTCTTTTTGGTCCAAATCATTGATTTGAGTTCCAGTTTCCTTCCCATAACCATGGGTTTCCTGTACGTTTTCTTTATTTCTTTTTGTATAGTCTTTACTTTTTTCTCTATTTTGTGACCGTATTCAACCATTTCTGTAGCATCCTGATTAGCAGTGTTTTGAACTCTGTATCTAATAGGTTGGCTACCTCTTCATCACTTAGTTGTATTTTTTCTGGAGTTTTGATCTATTCTTTCATTTGGGCCATATTTTTTGCATCTCAGTGTGACCGTTATGCAGAGCCTTAGGTATTCATCATGGTGAGACAACCCATGTCACTGTGTAGTGGCACTGTATGCGGGGGAGGGGTCCAAAAGGGAACAATGCTGCTTGCTTGGCTCTCCGAAGGCTTTTAGTCACTTCTCCCACTACCCACAAGCGAATTGAATCCTTCTGGTGTTGATTCCCAGGTGGGTGGGTTTCTGTATGTTCTAGGACCCTGTGGGTCTCTCCAATGAATTCCCCTGTGAAGCTGGAAGTTTCTCTTGATGATGCAACCCCCATAGGTTTTTACAGTCAGAGGTTTTGAGGCTTTATCTCCCACACTGGAGCCCTGGGTTGCAAGGTCTGCCTCATTCCCCCGTTGTTCCTCCTGGCTTATTTGCATGGAAATGTGGGACCGCCTGGTCTGCCAGCTGCCTCTTTGCCTGGTCCAGCAGCCTCTGCCTTGCCCTCCCTGGTCCTCCAGCTTCTACCTTGCCACGAGTCCTCTTCACCCTGGCTGCCTATCTCCACCCCTCCTGTGGGTGTGGATGAATGTTTCTTCTTTAACTTGTTGGTTGTCAGACTTCCATACAGTTTGATTTTCTGGCAGTTCTGGTTATTTTCTGTTTTTAAATTTGTTCTTATCCTTTTGATTATGTGAATAGGCAAAGTGTAGGTACCTACACCTCCATCTTGGCTGGAAGTCCTAGCTTATGCCTTTTAGAAGATTGCTGAATTTATTGGATGAATCAATGTGGTAACTTTGGGTTTTATTATTTTTGGAAATTTTTAGGAATTTAAATCAGAATTCTGGAATTAAATCAGAATCAGACAAATTTGACTGAAGTCTCTATATTAACTGTTATTTATTCTTGGTCTTTCTGTGTTTTGTTATTTATATTTCTGTATTGGTTTTTCATCTACTTCTTAAAGGACAAATTAAATAATATAATTAAGCATTGTAGAGGTTTAATTGCATAAGAGTTAATGAATGAACAGGAATAAAAAATTAAACAACTAATAAAGATCTAGGGTGGTTTGATTAATTAAATCAAATAAACCACCACCCAAATGACTGAAAAAATAATCACCAAGTAAGTACTTTAAAACTATTTTATTCTAAAAAGAGAATAAGCTAATAATCATCATCTTGCTTTTGAAAATATTAACAGTGGCACTGGAAGGGATTTGGAGTATTAAAAGGAATCTCCCTGTGGGAGGCTCGAAGCCAGCACTGCCCAGCAGAAACATTTTACTGCCACAAGCCAAGTTCTACTCAAGGCATGGAGGGCTGAGAAGTAAGACCCTGACACCCCAACTTCCACCAAAGCCCTGAGGGTGCTGAACAGTCTGAACACCAGTGGTGTGTGCTTTATTCAAAGTTCTCAATCAAAATTCAATCTTCCTTTTGCCTTGCTTCTCTCATGTTACTTTTAGTTTAGCCACATTGCCTCTTTGTGGGATTTAAGCAGTTAACAGTTCAGCTAACCAATGTTTTACCCCCTGTAAGCAGTAGAAGTTCATATCTGACTCTTTCCTTTGCTTATGTGTATGCATGTAAGACTTTCTAGCACACAGCCAGCCTCCATGGGGAGGAATCTTGCATGGTCCTTTCTTCTGGATGAATAATCTTTGTTACCAGTGGAAATGGGGAAAGGGAGGTGAGGGAAGTAAGGAAGAATAAGGCAACTGCTTTGCTTGGCTCTCTTGGTTTCACCCCATTTTATGTAAGAGGCCATCAGGCTGGGCACAGTGTACTCTTCCTCATAGACGTGGCGTTTGGAACAGAATATTAGTCATCCCTCACTGTCACAGCTGGTGCCTACCAGGAACATTTGTGGCAGGATGTGGAAAAGGCAGTGGGCTTGACATGGAAATACAGCAGTGTGTTCAGATAGTCTAGGGATATGAAATTGGGTATCCTAAAAATAGCTCTACAATTGGTATGTTACTCCAGGGTAAGAAGAGAAAAGTGGGTAAGTGCCAAGCTTGGGGTCACACAAGGTATGACTCATAATAACAAATGTTATGTAGCACTTACTATTCTAGATTCTTTGCATATATTAATCTATTTAATCTTTACAACAATCACATGAAACAGTTATAATTTATTTCAAAGATAAGAAAACTGAGGCACAGAAAGGTTGAGTAATTTATCCAGAGTCACTCAATAGTAAGTGGAAGTACTGAGATTTGAACACAGGCAGCCAGTCTTCAGTGGCTTTTAACTACAAGGTACTACTGCCTCTGAGAAAAACAGTGCCCAAGTTATGGGTATCTTTTCAACCTGGAGGACAGTGAGACCTCAGCAAAAGTGCCATAAAGGAGGAAGATTCCTGGGGAGACAGCCTCTAGAATATGAATTCAGTAGGGAGAAAATATAGCCACTGAGAGACTGAGACATAAGGTAATACAAATAAACAGAAACACTTGTTATTAAGGGGGATTCATGTAGCAGTATGGAGATCTGGGTTTACTAATAAGTAGTAGTAGCTACCATTTACCATTTGCCAGGCGTAGCTGTAAGTGTCTTGTATAATTCTGTGACCCGCATGATCACATGAGATGAGATGTTCAATCTCCATTTTCCAGGCAAGAAGGCTGAGGCATAGAAACATTGCATTATCCAAGATCTCATGTCTAGGAGGTAGTGAGGTCAGAACTATGAAGCTGTGTCCATCAGACCCCCGAGACTATACTTCACCATGAGACTATCATGGCATAGAACCTAGTCACTGGGAAACAAGGGTGGAACCAGACATGGTGGTTAAACAGGCACAAATGCCATGGCTATGGGATTGCAGGCTTAGGAACTTAGATGGCAACTCCACTCAAAATCCACAAAGATATCAATGTCCTGAAGTAATGTTGATTCAACCCATGTCTGGAACACTTGCCCATTGAGAGTTGTTTATTTCAACTTTCCACCCAATTTGTCAGGTCCCACTTACAGTGGGTAAATCCATCATTCCATGAAAACTCATAAAGCAGTTCATTTTGAAAGTGAATAATTTTCTAAATGCTATGTTATAAGACTGGTTTGGAGAACAAATTACCTCTATTTTGAAGACATAAAGTCCAATAGATCACCCAGTTCCTCAGCTGGGGGCATATGATTTAAAAATGGGTGTTTTATTTTGGCCATAATTGTATTACTTCCATCCATAGAATTCAGGAGAGACTTGTTCATGATTCCCGCTCATTGTTACTCAACCACATAGCCTTCCTGGCAGCCCCCAGCCCTCTGTCTCCAGCCCATGCCAAGCCCTTCTAGTGAACATGTTAGCCTGAGTAACTGTTATTGTTATATATCTTAGCTCCTTATCATTAAGTCACCAGCTGCATTTTGCTTTATGAACTCCTACTATCTGCCATACCAATCACAATGATCAGCCTATGTGAGTCAGACTGATAACTGAAAATTAGACCTTTCTCATTATCAATGAAAAAAGGCAGATACAAGGCACAGAAATACCATGGATGAACAAAATCCACAGATAGTTTTCAAAAATTGATCAGTAGTAATTCATACACTCTCAGAAGCACCATGAAGGCAGGCACTGTGTCTCTTCACTCACCACCCCATATCTAGAACTTAGCACTGGGCCTGGCAGAGTAAATGCTCAATCACTTTTGTTATGAGAATGACCAATGAATGATGAACCAGCATGTGAGTGATGACTGCTTACTACGTGTTCAGAATATTCTTGCTGCTAACTCATGTACATCTCTCCTTCCACAAAAGTCTATGGTTTTTTGCCAATGGATACTGCTCAGTTAAACAGAATACAGATAATATAAGGAAAAGCAAGGGAATATATTGATTTTAGTGTGTGAATCATGAAAAGTTTCACATATCTTTTATACACCTTGGAACTGACACTTTTTTTTTAAACATTTTATTTATTTATCTTTAGAGGGGAAGGGAAGGAGAGAGAGAGAGAGGGAGAGAAATATCAATGTATGGTTGCCTCTTGTGTGTCCCTTGCCGGGAACTGGCCTGCAACCCAGGCATGTGCCCTGACTGGGAATCAAACCGTGATCCTTTGGTTCACAGCCCGCGCTCAATCCACTGAGCTACA